>PVJD01006619.1:0-95684 GCA_004026545.1 Mormoops blainvillei | reverse complement strand
CAAGAGGAAATATTTGCAATACACATAGCTGACAAAGGACTTGTGTCCTGAATATATAAATAACCCTTACAATTCAATAATAAAAAGACCAGGCATCTCAATTTAAAATGGGCCAACAATTTGAATATATGCTTCACAAAGAGAGATATATACAAATGTTCACTAAGCACATGAAAAAGTGCTCAACCTCACAATGAACAGGAAATACAGATTAAAACTGAATACTCTATTAGGCTTAAGGGACTCACTGGTGAAAAAAATCAACATAGTCCTTGCCTTTATAAAGTTTACAGTATAACGATAGATATCGATACGTTAGTAGGCATTCATAAAGACTGCGGTGATGCTGGAATAGGAAAAATACAGGAGCCTTGGGCTGATGTGGAGGAGACCGAAACACAGACAAAAGGTTGGACAGGGGCATCATCAAGGCAGGCCTCCTGGTGAAAGCGGATTTAAGCGGAGTTTAGAAAGATGAGTGGAAGCAAATTGTGCAAGGGGATGTGAAGAAGATAAGCATGGGCAAGAAAAGGTATAATGCAGAAAGTCAAGATGAAGAGAAAAAGCATGACAAGCTCAAGAATCTAAAAGAAGTCTCGATGGCTGATTGGAGAAAAACTGCAGGGGTAAGAGGTGCAAAGTTGTGGTTAGAGAGAAACAATTTAATCAGAGGTCAGAATATATAAGTCTTACAGGCTGTTATAAGGAATTTAAACTTGGTTATAGGAGCAATATATGAAAGTGTAAAAGGCTTTAAACAAAGAATATAACTTGCTGTTTAAAATGATCACGGAGAGGGTAGAGAAATCAAAGATAACTCACAAGTTTTTAACTTGAACAATTGGGTAGGCAGATGTTGACGCTATTATCTATAACAGGAAATATAGTTGAAGAAGCAATTGAAGATGAATTAAATTTTAGGCATGGCAGTTTGAGGTATGTATAGGACATTGAAATGAAGTTTTACATACGAAGCTCAGGAAAGAGAAAGATCTAGCTTGATGATATAAATGTGGGAGTCATCTGCATAATAGAGAATAGGATGTAATAAGCACTATGATAGAAATATGGACAGAATACCATAAAAGCACAAAGATCATCAGTAAACAGCTTGAGAGAATCAATCAGTTAAGAATAATCCCATGAAGATGACTTTTCAAGGAAACCAAGATCAAAAGAGAAAAAACACTGTCAGAAGTTATCCTAAATTTTTAGAAACATATAAACGAATGGAGAAAAGAATGTTACATATTTAGAGTGGGGGCCATGGTGGTAAAAGGAAGCAGCAGAATGCATAAATATGAATGAAGGAGTCTTAAATCAGTCATTAAGAGTTAAGGGAATAGCCCTGACCAGTGCAGCTCAGTCAGTTGGGCGTTGTCCCACAAAGGGAAAGATCACCAGTTCGATTCCCACTCAAGGCACATGCCTATGTAGTGGGTTTGTTCCCAACTGATTGATGTTTCTCACTCACGTCAATGTTCCTCTCTCTCTTTCTCCCTCCCTTCCCCTCTATCTAAAAATAAATAAATAAATAATTTTTAAATAAACACAGTTAAGGGAATAAAAATCCATTTCTAAGAATGTGTTGTTTGTGATTTGGCTTCCCAAATAAGCACAAGCACATTGAGAACCGAGAATCCCAGACGTTGGCACTAGATAGGTTTTGAGATGAGGCAAAAAGGACAAAAGAGTGAAAAATGCATTCAAGTTTTAAACATTGGTGTGATGTCAGGGGTACTCCTTTCCAGAAATGCATGAGCCATACGCTAGAGAAAAGAAAAGCCGAAATCACATTTTAAAATTAGGCAAAACATACAACATAAATGTGAAGCTATAGAGGGGAAATTGCAAGACCTCAAAAAAGATAAAAATATATTTATTTGCTATTTGAAATGAGCAATATTTATCAGGTTATTCATTTATTATGTATTCATCGAACAAATACTAAGCAACAGTTGAAAGTTTAAGTAAAAATAGTTTGGGGCATTTTTTAAAGTAGGAAACTGTAATAGCCGAGCCTGGTGCTAGGTTATCTATATCACAGCTGGAATGTGTCATAGGGATAGAGAAAAACTAAAATAAAGAGCTTTCAGATCTATACCTACTATGGCTTAAATGGAGACTTTCTTTCTGGCTGTAATGATAGAAAATATTGCAGATTTGTGGACACAAAGTGACAATTCAGAACTCTTGACAGAAAGAAGTTAAATTTATACTATAAGTAATAACACCAGGAACTTCCCTGATTGTAATCTTTCTTAAAGGAAAAACTTAGTAGATGATATAGGTATGGAATTGAAGAAAAAAAATGAGATACCTAAAGAAAAAATTACCTCAGATGTAATATTTGATTCTCTTATTGCACTTCACATTAATGTTGGATGGCTGTTATTTCCTTTTCCTAACACACATTATTTTTCCCCTGTCTCTCTATCCAGTAGCAAACTATGTTCATACACGTAAGCCTATAATCCAGGATGGACCAAATTTTGTACCATTATCATCTTGTCCATACTGATTGGTTTGGAATGGGTATCTATCCTGGGCAGGTACAATTGGATCCCTTTCATGTGACTGATGTATGGATTCTGGAAGAAAGGAACTGACTCTTCCCAGTGAAGTTGCTACCAAGGTATACTAACAGCCTATCTGACCAACAACCCTCTTCCCTTCAATGGGAAAAAAGGCCATGCTGCCTAGAAGTGCAAAGGTAAAAAGCTAACTGCTTGGTGATACCTTTGGACCCTTAAAAAATTGTGAATTATGCCTATTTTAGTATATTTTTCATAATCACAGTAGCCAATAAATGCCCCCTTTCTTTTTTGTTTCAGAGAAACTGTCTAAACGTTGAAATGTATTTTTTTGGCCATTTTGTTATTTGCTGTCAAAAGAATCCACTTATAAAATCTAACCAAAACATAATGTCTCCATGTTTTAAAAGATATTGTCTATTATATTGCACCTAAGTAAAAAGTAGAGTATTTTACATTTTTGATAACAGAAATTTTACATCTGTATTCTAAACTCCTTTTTTAATTCTAATTTAATTTTTATTGAATTTATTAAGATGGCATTGGTTAATAAAATTATATCGGCTTCAAGTGTACGATTCTGTAATACAGCATCTACATATTATGTTCTGTGTTCACCACCACAGGTCATGTCTCCTTCCATCACCATTTATCCTTTCTTTACCCACTTCTACCTCTTCCCACCTCCTTACCCCCTGTACTGTTGTCTGTATCTATGAGGTTTTTCTTTTTGCTTAATCCCTTCATCTTTTCCACCCAGCCACCTCACTAACCCCCCTCTGACAACTGTCAGTTTGTTCTCTGTATCCATGAGTCTGTTTCTATTACATTAGTTTATTTTGTTCACTGGATTCCACATATTACCGAGATCATATGGTATTTGTCTTTCTCTGACTGGTTTATTTCATTGAGCTTAATACTCTCCAGGTCCATCCATGCTGTTGCAGAAGATAAGATTTCCTTCTTTTTTTACAGCCAAGTAGTATTTCATTGTGTAAATGTACCACAGCTTTTTTGTCTACTCCGCTCATCTATTGATGGGCACTTGGGCTCTTTCCAGATCTTGGCTCTTGTAAATAATGCTGCAATGAACATAGGGGTGCACATATTCTTTTGAATTACTGTTTCTGGTTTCTTTGGATATATTTCAAGAAGTGGAATCACTGGGTTGTGCAAGCTCTGCAGGGTGGGGCAAGATGGATCCCAGAGGGTGGGGCTGCTGCTTCCCCTCAAGCTTATTCTTTGTGGAGGTGAGTGATCCACCCAAGAAGGATGGCATCTGTGGTATGGGAGAGTGACTAAGCACGGAGGTCTTGGCAGCTGTCCCTTCAGCTCTCTCTTCAGCATTCTCCACAGAGCCACAAACTCCAGTCTCTCCTCGGATGACTCTAATCCATTCCACCTTCCCTCCCCCAGAGACTAGGGTCAGTGACTGCAAATGAGATTTTGTGCATTGGCCGTTTAAGTGTGTGCCTGTGTCTCTAGCAGTCTCCTGTCTCTTCCTGAAGGACAGAGTCCTTCGTGATTTTCACTGCCAGGTGTTAACGTGGGTGCCTCTTCCCAGCTCTGGTGCTCTGGGCTGAGGAACCAGGCTGGGGGTTGAGACCTCACACTTCTCAGGGGGAACCTTTACAGCTCAGATGTCCCTCTGGAATCTCAGCCACCACCTGTGAGAGTGGATCCAGCCTTTTTCACATGTCCGCCTTTTCCTTGATGTAAATCCTTGGTTATAAGACACTTCTTCAGCTAGTCTTCAGTTGGTTATTCGTGTTGCTTGCTCTGTATTTTTTATTGTAATTCTATTCTAAACTTCTCATCAGAATGAGAAAACTAGAATTAATAACTGAGTTGACAGAATTCCAAACAAATTAAAGATGGTTATGCTTTGCTAACTTTTAGAAACTAATCAAGGGCATACATATAGATTCTGTGAAGTTTTTCAAAATATTACGAAGGTTTTGGGACCTACGTGATTACCCTCAGTGTGTCCAACATGCTAGAGACTCCAGTGTGGAAACTGTGCTCACACAGAAAATATCTTGATGGCACTTACAATACAATAATGTAACATATGGTTTACATGCCAATCTCCTCCATTATACCTAGCTAAAGAAAGTTGAGTAGAAATAGCTAGATTTTCTCCAATATCTTTTTTTTTTAATTCTCCTGTGGTGACAGAGACACTACCTCTGGCTGGGCATATAGTCATGCACTTTTACAGGTGGGTGTTGTCATATTAAGTTCTGGTTAATGACACGTAAGCTGTAAGTCTGGGCATTGTGTAGCTTGAGGTTGAAACTTTAAGAAATAGCTGAGAGTTTTCTGATTCCATTTAAGGAGTGAGCACAATCTACGCTATCTCTCACTGATTATAGCTAAAATCCCCAGCCAAAAATATAAAGAAACGGCCTGAGAACTCTGAAGGGTAAATAACAGCAGTCAGACTGGGGATGCAAACGAAAATTTGAGGAACACCCCGTGCAGCAATAAATTCCCTATTTGTTTTTTCCTTTCATGTTTCTTGGATTAAATCCTAGGAATCCCAAATTCTGAAAGGGTGTTTCATGCATGGACCAAAAAACATCTCACTTTCCAAACAGGGCTAGAAAGACAGGTTCCTGCAGGTTGAAGCCATAACAATGAAACTGCTTTTCTACAGTATTGGTGGTAGTAGCAAGAGTGGTACTAAAGGCTCTTTCGTCTGAATTCTGCATTTTAAGGTGGATCTAGTAGGGAAAGTGAAGAGTGACACAAGATTTTTATTCACAATTGTCTCAGTCAACTTAGGCGACTATAACAAAATACCATAGACTGTTTGACTTAAATCACAGACACTTATTTCTTGCAGTTCTGAAGGATGGGAAGTCCAAGATTAAGGTGCCAGCCAATTTGTTTCAAGGACACAACCTACCCAATATGAAGACTTAAATTAAAATAGTTTTAAGAAAGTGTGATAGAAAGAAACATAGATCAGTGGACAACTGAGACCCTATAAACAAACCCATACAAATGTGTTCAACCAAATATTGTCAGGTGCAAAGGCAACTTAGTGAAGGATAATAAGGAAACAATAGTCACTTCAACTAATGGTGCTGGAACCATTGGACATCAATATGTAAAACAATACAAAGAACCTAGATTTAGTCCTCAAAACAAGAGTTATTTCAAAATGGGTCATAAACTTAAATCAGTAAAAGTCTTAGGAGAAAATGTCTGTGACCTTGGATTGGGAAGAAGTTTTTATATGTTATATCAAAATAACAATTCACAAAAGAAAAAAATTGAAAATTTTTATTTTATAAATATTGAAAACTTTCACTATGAGAAAGATACTCTTAAGAGAATTTTTAAAAACGAGCCACAGCTTGGGAAAAATATTTGCATATCATATATATAACACAAGATTTTTACTCACAATTGTCTCAGTCAGCTTTGGCTACTATAACAAAATACCATAGACTGTTTGACTTAAATCACAGACACTTATTTCTCACAGTTTTGATGGATACGAAGTCCAAGATTAAGGTGCCAGCCAATTTATTTCTTGATGAGAACTATCTTCCTGGTTTGCAGATGACTGTCTTCTCACATGGTGGAAGGAGAAAGAAAAAAGAGAAATAGAAAGTGCTTTCTGCTTTCTTCTTATAAGGGAACTAATCCCATCATGAGTGTCTCATCCTTATGATCTTATCCAAAAATTAAATCCTAATTTTCTCCCAAAAACCCTACCTTCTAACATGTTACTATCACTTGGGTTAGTGCTTCAACATATAAATTTGGGGACATGAACATTCAAACCATAACAAGAATATATAAAGACTTCTCAAAATTAAATAATGAGAAATCAAACAACTTAATATAAAAAAAATGAGCAAAAGAGTTAGACAGTACATTAATCAAAGTTCTGAGACCGACTGTATGAGGTCCACTCACATTATAGACGGTAACCTGTCAAAGTCTACTGATTTAAATGTTAATCTCATCTAAAAGATACTTTCGGAGGAACACCCAAATGTGTTTGATCCAATATCTGAGTACTGTGGTCTATCCAAGTTGACATATAAAAGTAACTATATACAGATATTTCTTCAATGAAAATATATAAATTAAAATAAGAACTTGAAATGATAGTCAACATCATTCATCATCATGGAAATGCAATTAAAATGACATCGAAAGACCACCACATCCATACCTATTAGAGTTGCCTAAAAAAATCCAAACACGAAAAACAAAACCAAAGTAATGAGAACAAAAAAAATACCCCAATATTAAGTGCTGGTGAGGATGTGTAGCAACCTAAACACTTATGCATTGTAGAAGAGGATGCCAAATGATATAACTACACTGGAAACAGTTGGGTAGTTTCTTATAATGCTAAGCATATACTTACTCTACGACCCAGTGATCTTACTCCTAGGTTTTATAGGAAAAAAAAACATGTTCGGAACAAAAACCTGTACATGACTATTTAAACCAATATTATTCCCAGTCACTCCAAGCTGGAAATAGCCAAAATGTTCTTCAACAGGTGAATGGATTAATTGTGCTACTGCCATACAATGAAATATTATGCAATAAAAAGAAATAAACTATCATTTATACAACATTGATGAATTTCAAATTCATTATGCTGTGTAAAAAAGGCAGAACTAAAAAGTTACATACTGTATGATTCCATTTAAATGGCATTCTTTAAAAGGTAAAATTGTAGGGATGGAGAAAAGGTCAGTGGTTGCCAGGGGTTGGGTTTGTGGTGGTGGTTAACTAAAAAGGAGCAGCATGAAAGAATTCTGGGAGCTGATAGACTTGTTCTCTATCCTATTTGTGGTGGTGGTTACACAAATCTATATATGTATTAATACTCAAAACTATAAACAAAAAGTGAATTTTTTTGTATCTAAATTAAAATAATGATAATTAAAAGTCTTTCAAAATTGAACAGCTGACACCCATCTTATGTCCCTTCTACTTTGTCTTTGGAACATGAAGGCCAGCTTGGATCATGACAACATGGATGGTGGAAATTATCTGGAAATAGGCAATATTCTAACCCTGCACTGCCTATTATTTTGGGTTTTTCTGTTAATAAACTACTGGACAAATAAATATTAATTCAATAAAATATCATCTATGAATTATAAAAATATTGTACTTCCCAGTTTGTCCAGCTATAAAATATTGTTAGACCCATTTCAATATTTATTGGAAAAAGAAGTTTTACTATTGCCATTCTTCCCTGGTAAAATAAAGGATTTGGCTGAGTCTATCCTGGATAAGTCAGGCATTGTATGCGTGAATTCACCACACCAAAAAAAAAATCCATTCTACTGGTTTAAAAGTATTCAACCTAAAGCAGTTAGACTCCCTCTCAGCTCAGGCTTCTAGGACTCCAGCTACAGAAATCCCCTGCCCACATATTTTAGATCAAAACTCTGTTTTAGAAACTGTGATTTCCCAAACACTCTTATCTGTTGGAATCTTAGAATCCCTTTTACACTGACACAAGTAGACCAAAATTCAGAGGTACTTTTATTCTGAAATAACATTTGCCAAATTCTGTCACTCTAACTTACCATCTCCCTGTTAATTAAGCTGCAAGGACCTCAGACCTAAGCACTTTCTATAGCAATCAGAACCTACACTTCAACAATTTTCTTGAAATACATTTGTTCTTTTAATAAACATATATTTTTCACAGTAAGTGTCAATCTGGAATTTGGAAGCTGCTCTAGTGTTACCTTGTCTAAGCTGTCTGCTTACTTCAACATATATATCATCACACATACACATCTGTCTCTCCAATTTTGTGGACAAGGATTCTATTTATATCCCTGTATGCATCCACCCAGCACTACCAATTACACAGTATTTAGCCCATGGTAAACACACAAAAAAAAAGCCCTCTTAAATAACAATAACAAAAATTGCAATTAAAAGACTGGAATAGAAGAAATAAATATTGTTATGGTAAGTAATGAAAGAAAGAGAAGAAAGAAATGGAGAGACATTTTCAACTGCACATTTATCAGTTGTTTGTCCCTTGCTGGACCTTTGGTCTATGCATTTATGGTTCCTCTGGTGCCATAGCTCCTGCTCGATTCTAGAGATTAGACCTCTTTTCTGCAATAGATCAAAACCTGATTATGGTTTTGGATCAAAATCAGAAGAGCACTTTGAGGCCTTAAGGCTTCTGAACTCTGACAATATGAGGATGTCGGATCAAAGTGTCAGCAGCAGAACACTGATTTTGTGTAGAATGGATAAATCCTGGGGAGTTAAAGGTTTTCAGAATTTCTCTGTCTGACTTTTCTGACATTATTTTAAAACTTTGATGTGGTTTAGCTGGCTCACTTTTCTGAGTCTATATTCATTTATCACAATGACTCTTCAATAGCATCTTTACGGGAAATTTTAATTCTAAAATGAATTTAATATTATGGTTTAACCGGGGAACTTGTAATCAAAAGTTTATTAATTTGGTCAGTCAGTAAATATGAGTATATATTAACTGTAGGGCAAGGTGTTACAAGTAAAAAAAAAATAGAACTGTCTGTTATAGGTTTACCACCTAGTAGTAAAAATAAAATATGTACATGAAAAATTAAAATTTAAAAAGCGCAGTAAGTCTCTGATCCCAGCGATGGCATACTAATGTGTATAAGACTAATTTTACTGCCAAGAACTGGGGAGGCTAAATAAAATATGAATCACAAAATCTGTTGGAAAACATTGGGGAGCCATCAAGGAAGCAAGCATATGAGGAACCAAGGTCCTCAGGGAAGGGAAGTCCAAAGAGATAAGCCTGACATTTAGCTCTTCTTTTCCCTTCAAAGCATTTGCTAATTTTTAGGCAGCCTGTGAGAGTCTGAGAAGTTAAGCAATGTTTTAAATTAATGGGGTTTGGGAATAAAAGCTTCAAGTCCAAGGCCCACCAAAGAGCGGGGGCTATGGTAAAAACATCCAGAGCTTTCAGCTGAGCCCCTCGAAGGACTACTCAAATAGAAAGGGTAACAAGAAACAGACCAGCCCACATGAAAGCAGATTCTAATCATCTCAATCTCAAATTAAATTAAAGTGATTTACCCCCAGCCTAACTGCCTGCCAGGAAAATATATACCCTCTCTGAAGGAAAATAACATGATCTAGAGTAAAATTAGTTCTTCACATGCAAAATTTGAGTTTTTTTAAAACAAAAATCTACTAGGCAAATCAATAGACGATACCAACAAGAAATAATGTAGACCATGGAACTAAACCTATGAAAAATACAAATATTACAGTTATATATAAAACAAAAATAACTGTGTCTAATATATTCAAGAGAAAATATGGCAAGTTGGAGAATTTATACAATAACCAAAAAGCAAATACAAATTCTACAACAAAAATATGTAAACAAGAAAAATCAAATGCAATAGATGAGTTCAGCACAGACTAGATATAGCTGAAGAGAGAACTAGTAAACTATAAGATCAGTAGGAAGGATCCAGGCTAAAACACAGGGAAAGAATTAATGTACATGCAATTGAAGCTCTAAAAGGAGAAGAGGATGAGAATATTTAAAGATGTATGGCCAAGAAATTTTCCAGAATAAGAAGACATTAAGTCACAGATTCAAGAATTACTTTAAATTTCAATAAGGATAAATACAAAAGCAGTAACACTCATCTTATAATACAAGTGGGAAAAAACAGAAAATCTTAAAAGCAATCAAGGAAAAAAAGACATTAATATCAAAGGTGCAACAATAGTAATGACAAACGGATTTCAATAGAAATAAAGAAACCAGAACATGAAATAATACCATCTTTGAAATCGCCAAGCTTGAATTTTATAAGCAGTGATAATATACTATAAGTATGAAATCAAAACAAAGGCATCTCACACAAATAAATCTGTCACCAGTAAACCTGAACTGAAATAAATATGAAAGTATTTCTGAAGATAGAAGATGGAAACCTATTCTAAATGGAAGCATAGAAAAGTAGAAAGTAGTTAAAAACAACTAAAGGATTAATAGGTAAGTAAATACATATTTATGGCATAAAACAAAAATAATGACCAATTTGTGAAATTTAAAATATATGTTAAGTACAGATATATGGCATAATAATTAAAAAAGAAGGATAAATGAAGTTAATATTTTCTAAATCCCTTTTATCATCCAGGAAATGGTAAAAGTACAAATTTATATTGGACTTTAGTAAGTTATGACTGTATTGTAACCTTGAGGTAACCCCTAAAAAAAAAATAAAAGATTATATAACTAAGTTAATAGAAATAAAAAATAAAATGACAATACTTCATCCAAAAGAAGGCAATAAAGTATAGATGTAGGAATATAAAAATAAGTGGGACAAATACAATCCAAATGGTAAGATAGTAGGTTTAAGCTTCAATATATCAATAAATAAATTAAATGAACTAATTGACAAAGAATGACACTGAAAAAAAAATATGGTGTTTACAAGAGATAAAGCTTAAATATAGGTAAACAGAATAATTTAACATAAAAAGATAAAAACATACATACAAACACTAATCAAAGGAATCTGATACATCTGGACCAACTTCAAAGTAGACTTGAAGGCAAGAAGCATCACTAGATATAAAACAGGACATTTCATGATAAAATGGTCAAACCACTAGACATAAATAGCAATTTTAAATTTGCTTTCACCTTATAATAAAACCTTGAAATATATACAGGAAAAACTGACTGAAATAAAATAAGAAGTGGACAAGTCCACAGCCATAGTGGGAGATTTTTAACAAACTATGCTCAGTAAATGATAGAAAACGTGATTTTAAAACAGCAAGGATTTAGAACTTTGAATTAATATAAATAACAAAGTAATCATAATTCAAATATATAGAATGCTGTACCTAAAAATAACAGAATACACATTCTTTAAAACACATATAGCAGATTTTTTGACAGTTGAGCATATGACGTGGTCTCCAAACATTTCAAAGGATGGAGAAACTGTGCCAAGGATTATCTTCTCAGGGTAGAAAAATGCTGTAATTTTTTTAAAGATACCTAGAAAGTATCACCATCACCAAGTATCTGTAAATTGAATAATACATGTACTCTTCCAAATAACCTATGGGTCAAACAGGAAAGTTGCAATTGAAATCAGAAAATATTTTGAACTGGATTACAATGTAGATATGACACATTAATACTTATGTGATCCAACTACAGCTATCCATAGAGGAAAATGTATTGCTTCAAATGTATAGTATAAGAAAGAAGAAAGGCTAAAAAACTATCAAGAAAGCATTTATTTCAGGGAGGTAGAAAAAGAACAGCAAAATATTTCCAAAGAAAGTAAAAGGATGGAAATATATCCAATTCAAGACCCCGGTGGGGAACCAAGCAGGTTAAATTCCTTATTTTATGAAGTTCATACTACTCAATTCTACCTTTGACTGTTTCTCCTAATTTTTGTCCTCCTTTGGCTTTAGGTAACTCATCATTCACAGAGAGTTGCTGCTTCTGTTTTCTTTCATCCTCTCTGTTGTCATAATTTTTGGTGACATAGAAGTAGCCACCATGTTAAACAAACCATTTAAGTTTATGAGCAACACACAATTTTGTGCCTCCTGTAGTCCCTTTAAACTTTATTGAGTGGAGATGATTTTCCCTTGCCCCAGGATAAAGACTTAGACTTTTCTGGTCACTTTCAGGTAATATAATATCAACTGGTCACTTAAATCATTAAAAACAAGCCTCAGTTCAGAAATTAAACTATTTTGTCTCAGGTAACAATGACTATTCTGAATATGATTTAGCAAACAAATCTTCTCCTCCCCAGCTCTTTTTAGCCTCAGGCTAAAATCTTATACTTCTCTATCCTTCTCTTGTTATCCTCTTCTCCTTTTTGCTATGCCCTTCTGCTTCCCACTGGACTCTTGGGGTTTAGTATGTGAAGGGAGGAAGGTAAGGGAATAAACATATTCTTCTCTGGCTGGGTAGCTTCCAAGTATAAGGGCTTGGAGAATGTTAAGCTGCTGACTCTCTTACCAGAGCTCTTCAAACGTTCCCCACAGGACCCTTCTCCCCAGCAGTTCTCTTGACCTGGTGCGTGGATTTACATTCCAGGCAGTTGCTGTGGAGTGAGAAGCTGTGGCAGTGGAGACGCAGCTTCGCTTTCATGTCTATGCCCCCAACGCAGCCTCAGAGTTTTTCACCCTCCAGATGCCCCCACTAATCCACATCTGCTTCACTTGTCATCAGGCACCAGTTTTCTGCTCTTCTCAGTTTCATGTAATACGTTCTCCTCACTGAGCTGGAGATTAGAGGATAGACCCTTTCCCTCAAAAGAAAGGATGGGTCTCAAACAGGGCAATGGCTCTTCCAATGAAATTTCTTCACCAATGTCCTCCACAAAAGTGGACAGCTCTGCCTCCTAGTCAAAAGTTAAGTGGAGAACCGAGGCATGAGCCTACAGGAAGAGGGAGAATGAGCATCATCTATCAGCCTCTGGTTATACTTCCTCCCTGCTACCCCTAGCGGGCTTCAAAAGACTTCAGCCTTTAGGCTAAAATTGGAATCTTCACGCTGAACTCATGCCTGGGATGAATATTGAAACTTAGCAAGCTGGCCACTGACATGGGTTTCACACCTGAGCCTCTCTATCTAACCTCCAACATCCTGTGGCCAAACTGTTAGCCTGGCTCTTTGCTTTGGGCTCAGATTCCCATTCTTGCACCCTGGTATTCACAGCCTCGTTCCGAAATGTAACCTGATAGTAGGTTCCTCTCAATGCAACACCCTGGAGCTACTTTCAGCAACACTCACACTCTTTGAACAGATCCATGTGAGGTGCAACTCAGATTTCCGGTGGACACTGAGAAGTGGTGCTGCCAGAAAACTCTACCACCAGGCCCTGAGTTCTCCACAGGAAAAGACATTGCCCACATCAGAGTTAGCTTGGGCACAGGTGATTTGGCTTGCTGGCTCTCCTCAGAAGAGGCCCTCTCCGATTTGCAACTTTTTCTCATTTTTCCCCCATGTCACTCTTAGTTCCTTCCCTCCACTCTTTTCTCATGGGAGTTCCTGGCACACAAATTTTCCTTTCAGAAAACTAAAAGGAAATCAGTGTAAACAGGAGGAAGTGAGTCTTCAGTTAATGTAGGGAAGTGATGGGAGCTTTCTGAGAAAAGGTGGTGAGTATCAGAGATTCTGAAGCACAAGGTCCTGTTTCTTGACCAGGGAGGGGTTACACAGGTGTTCAATTTATAATTTATTGAACTACATACATTTATGTAGTTCATTTTAAAATGTCTATTGTATTTAATAATAAATCCATTTTTTAAAAAAGAGTGTATAAGAGTTTCTTTTTTTTATAATACATGGGCATAGCAGAAAGGAAGCTCAGGAAGAAGACGACAGTTGACAGAGTGAGGGATGAGAAAGATAGATGATGGGGTTGGGGGAAGAGAGGGACTATTAATAGTTAAAACTAAAGGGAACAAGAATTAAAGACTGTGATTTGAAGCATAATAACTTCAGCATTCTCTCTTTTTATCCTCACATCAATTCTGTGGGATAAGTTCTACCATGATTCGCCCTCTACAATGAAGAAAGTGAGGTTCAGAGAGGTTAAGTAAGTTACTCAAAGTCACATTTCTAATAAGCAGCTAAGCAGAATTTTATTCCAGGTCTGACTGACTGCAAAGCCTGAATCCTTTTCAAGTTGTCAGGAAGCATACAGTCTGAGAGGGAGAGGTGGAAAGCACCTTGAGGGACAGAGGAGAATCAAGCTAACAAGCAGGGGTGCCCAAATTTTTGGCATCTCTGGGCCACACTGTAAGAAGAGTTGTCTTGGGACACGCATTAAATACATTGCTACACGTAATGACAAAAAAAAACAACTCATAATGTATTAAGTACATTTATGATTTTGTGTTTTTGTGTTGGGCTGCATTGATAGCCATCTTGGGCGTCATGTGGCCCATGGGCCACCGGTTGGACACCCCTGCTTAGTGTGAAGTTCTTTGAACAAGTCAGCCCACCATAGCCTGGACTCCAGGGCATCCCTAAGGCTCCTGATCACTCAGATGCTTATGCATGTGTTCCAAAGCCTAAACCTTGCCCAGTCAGGGAATCCTTACCCTTGTGTGACCACAAGGACATTTGCAATAGGTAAAGGACAGATAAACAAGAAAAGGGATCGGAATGGCAGTTGGCTGACAATAATGTTCACTATGTAAGCAAAGTGAAAAAAGAGACTGAGAAAGATATTGGAAGTCAAGGAAACTGGAATAGAGGCTCAAGAAGCAAGGAATAACACGTCGGTCAGGTAAGTGGGAGGAGAAAGCACAGGTAATTCCTCAAGTAGCATCCACCATTATAATCAGCTTTTGTGTGCAATTGGAAGAGTTGGTTGTGATTGAAGGACTAGAGTTAGAGCACAGTAGCTACACACCCACTACTCCTGTTACTGCTACTGCCTCTCCTCCTCCCTGCAGCTTATCTCTTGGCTTGATGCTCTATTTTTTCAGAATTATGTGTATTTTCTTTATTCTTCTATTTTTTGGTCCTGTGCTCTTTGAAACCACCAGAAAGCTTTGAGGAATCCCACCCTTGCCTGACCACATGGTCACAAGGTCCATGACCTTACTGGTCACACCTTTCTACTTGGTGTTGTTGTTCATTGAGCTGAGCAGTGAGCAGTCAGGACAGGCTACCCCTGCATCTAATCATTTCATGTTTGTACTTTGACTGATATGCACAGCAGTTTCTTGTGGCATCCTGCATATTCCTCTTTGCTTAGCAAGTCATCTACTGGTCTTAGCACACTATCTTGACTTAGGTTTTGAACAGACAGGAAAAACTAGTGATCTAGCCTTTCAAGAAGAAGTTGGCCCCTCTGAAAACAGTGGATCTCATCTTCTATGATTCTATCTTGTTTCTGTTCTTTTAAATTTTCCTGTTGTCAGATCATCCTGCCAGGAATTGAAGCCATGCCTCTGATCACATCAAAGGTTGTATAAAATGGATTATAATACCTTTTAAATTACAGGCAGGGCAGCAGTGGTTAAAAGCTTAGGCTCTGAAATGAGAAGACATGCTTTTCAAATCCTGGCTCCAACTTACTAAGTGTGTGGCCTTGAGGGATACCCTGATGATAATGAAGGCGGTGCCTGTCTGTCATGTTTTGAGTGTTTAATCTGTGCTAGGCAGTACAGTCATGAAGTTTTCACACATTATCTCATTTAGCACTATCACCAACTCAGGGGAATCCAACAGATACCTATATTATCAGATGAGGAATCTGAGGCTTTTCAGATTCACCACTCATAAAATGTATGACTTTGGGCAAATTACTTCATATTTCTAAGTCTCTTCTACAAATGTTAAATATCTAATTTCTAAGCAATTGACATGATCAAATGAGTTAATGCATATAAAGAATTTGGTCTATAATGAGCCAAATAAGTGTCATTTGCTGAAACTATCATTATTACCCTCCACTCTCCCATACGTAAATTATTTATAATGATACGAAGAAACCAAAAAATTACCCACTCAATTATATTAAAGAGATATAGCCAAATTGAGTTGTTCAGACCAAAGTCTTTCATTTTGATGACAGTGGACAGAATCCACTTCAATATGCATTATAAAGTCAGAATTGAAAATATAGGTGTCTTGAATTCTAAGAATTAGGTGTCACATTGAAAATAAGCAAATAATCTGGGACCGCTTAAAAAATACTATAAATGTCCCTGGATCATCTAGTGATAATTAGGTAGACAGGTGTCTCTTCTCATCCACTTCCTCACCCTTATCTCCACACCCAAGTATCTGAGGAAATTCCAGGTGCCACAGCCTTCAGCTCACTTCAAAGCCTATACTGTATTGTACGGAGCAACCCAAGCTCAGCTTCCCCATCAAAGACAGCACAAATGTAAATACTCTTGCTAAGTGAACCTTTTGTTTATCACTCTGGACATCCATGGTCTCACAACTCCAGAGGAGAAAATCAATGCCATCATTATTCATTTCCATCTGTCATGACACCTCAAAGGGATGTCCTTCACAATGACACTATCTTATTCTAATGCTTTACACAGAGTATTCTTTTGTCTCATTAATAATTTGACTGACAATGATAGAAGATGCCCTGAAATTCAGCTTGCCTGTCAGTGGCCCTGCTTTCTGGTGATTCTAATTATGTCCAGATGTTTTCCTGACCTCTCCACCTCCAGACACTCCCAGGGAAAACAAAAGCTTTCTTTAGTTTACTTTTTGCTGCCAGTGGCATGCTATTTATAGAAAATATGATTAGTTCGATATTTTCATGTGGTTTCTTGTACCAAGTTCTAAAATTTATTATTAAAAAATCAAACAATATTAGCACACATGCTAATAGTGCCTTTTCACAAACAAATAAATTTTTTTATTTTTTATTGTATTTCAATTACAGTTGTCCCCGTTTTCCCCCCATTGCTCACCAATCAAATAAATTTAAACACTCTAAACTTTCTTTTGATACATACATTATACATTTATATGTATACACAGTAATTAAAGGAAAAGTTAAAGATTTCCTCTTCTAACCATGACATGGAAAGACTGGATTTACTTTTTTGCCTGAAACAATCAAAAAGTAAACTAAATATATGAACTCTTTGTTTTCAAAATATTGAACTCCAAGCAACAAAGAATAGTAATCTCTGAGAAATGGGAAACAAATGAAGTGAGCTTTATGATTGCCTCAGCAATCATTTCAATCATACTTGAGGGAATTTGCAGGCCATGTCTTGCGGGGAGGACCCCAAGTAGCCTGGTGGATTCCCTGAGTAGAGAGGATGAAGCTGGGACTCTACTCTAGGGAGACCAAATTGACTAGAGTTGGCAGGACAGAGTAGCAGAAATGAGAAAGATGCACAGAGGGAGAACATCAAAGATTCGCAGAAGAAGGTCCCCCTAGAATCTTCAGATGAGTACCAGCATAACAGTTGAGACAACATAATGAACTACCCAAAAGAGAGAAAAATTAACTACACAAAGAAATTACCAAAGTTCACCAAGGTGCCATTTCTCCTTAGCAAACTGGAAAATCTCATCATTTATAGGGCACTGAGAACAGTGCTCAGAAAGTTCTTGACAGAGGGTAAGGAATAATTAACCCTAGCCTTAATACCACTCCAGTCCAACCTACAAACTTTAAGGGTAGACCTGAAAGCATTACAGAAATCCTATTAACTTAACTGTGTCTCAAAACAAAGGTCAAGGACATTTCCAAAAATATAGAGATTTCCATTTTTCAACAAAGTAAAACCTACACTATCTGGCATTCAATAAAAAATTACTAGAAATGTAAAAAAGCAGGAAAATATGAAAAGAAATCAAACAAAGCAAATCCAAAATTGACAAAAATGTTAGAATTAGCAGATAAAGATATAAGTATTAAAACAATTATCATAACTGTTGTCCATATGTTCAAAAAAGTTAAGACTTGAAAGATGTCTAACAGGTTCATCAAATTTTTAGGCATGAAACCTACAACATATATTATTAAAAATACACTGGGTGAGCCCTGGCTGGGTGGCTCAATTGGTTGGGGCTTCATCCCATAAACCAAAAAAAAAGAAAAGTGGGTTTGATTCCTGGTCAGGGCACATACCTAGGTTGTGGGTTTGATACCTGATTGAGGCACATATGGGAGGCAACCAGTTGATGTTTCTCTCTCATATCAATGTTATCTCCCTCCTTCTCTCTCTCATTCCTCTCTCTCTCTCTCTCTTTCTCTCTCCCTTTGTTCCTCTCTCTCTCTCAAATTAGTAAGCATATCCTTGGGCGAGAATTAAAAAAAAAAGAAAGAATAAAATTATACTGGATGAAATTAATAGCAGATAGATTAGGAAAAAAACTAGTGAACTTGGAAGACATAGCAATAGAAGCTATCCAAAGCAAAACAGAATAAACAAGTAAAAGTCTGCTCAAGATAGGTCTCACTGAGAAGGGTACTTTTAAGCAAAAAATTTGCAGGAGACAGGGACATAGCCATATGGACAGCCAAAGGAAGAGTATCCCAGGCTTTACTGGAAATGATGGATCCAGGGAGAGAGTAACTGTAAGGTAATTTAGTATTTAGCATTTAATAAGTGCTAAAAAGATGAAAATTATCACAACTGCTGCTGTTGTTGTTGTCCTTATTAAACCCTGTGAGTCCGGGACAGAAAAAGGGAAAGGAAGCTCATGTCTATAGGGGCTTCCTTTCGCCAGGTACTCATCTTGGCATTATATATATATATATATTATATAAATATATAATATTACATAATTGTCCCCAAAACTCTGTCAGGTAACACTACTTTATAAATAAGAGAGCAGAGGCTTTGAGGAGTTGAGATATTTAAGAAAAGTCACTGAGAGACTAAGGCAGAGACGAGTTGACCTCAGGCTTCCCTGACTTCAAATCTTAGACACTTTCTATTAGTTGACATTGCCACACGTGGAATTTGGGGACTTGGGATAGTTAAATGTTCCAAGCTCCTACACAATCTCTGTTTTGCTCAGCAGCCACAAATTCAAATGGAATTGCCATAATATATGATGTGCGTGGGAGGGAAGATAGTCAGTAGCCAATATTCAGCCTTGAGTTCACATCAACATGATGGAAGGTAGGCCTCGTGTTGCTTAGGCTTCTACATAAGTTTTCTCAAGAGAACCCAGAAATTTATGAAATTTTCTTGTTTTTAAATTTTTTATGAAATTTCTTTATTTTTAAACTTTATCTGTGGGCCATTCAAAAGATAACTATGATCCCAAGTATAGACTTAGAATCATTTCACACCTCTTGTCCAGATAATTAATTAATAAGTTTACATGGATATAACTTTATTGTTTTTCTTGTTTATGAGAATGATGTAACTAATACTTCACGAAGGCCCCAAGAATACACAGTAAGGAACAGATAGTCTCTCCAATTAATAGTGTTGGGAAAAATTGGGTAACCATGTCGGAAAAAATAAGGTTGGAGACCTAGCTTACACCGTATACAAAAATCAACTCAAAATGGATTAAAGGCTTAAACATAAGACCTGAAACCATAAGCTCCTACAAGAAAATGGGGGACAAGACATATGACATTGGTGTTAGCAATATTTTTGCACAGGACACCAAATGCATGGGTAACAAAAACAAAAATGACCAAGTGAGACTACATGAAATTAAAAAGTTTCTAGATAGCAAAGGAAGCAACAGACAAAATGAAAGGGCATTCTACAGAATACGTGTGTATGTGGGAGGGGATGTCTGACAACCATATATTAAAAGGGGGGTTAGTATAGAATGGGTAGAGAACTCATATAACTCAATTAAAAAATAACTCAGTTAAACAATGGGCAAATGACCTAAATAGATGTTTTTCCCTAAACACACAGATGGCATATGAAGGGGTGCTCGGCACCACTAATCATCAGGTAAAAATCGAAATCACAATAACATGTAGCCACATCCCTTCTGGGACAGCTATTTTCAAAAAGTCAAAAGAAAGTAGGTATTGGTGAGGATGTGGAAAAGGGGGAACTTTGGTACATTGTTGGCAGAAATGCAAATTGGTATAGTTATTTTGGAGATAGCAAGGAGCTTCCTCCAAAAACAAAATATAGAGCTACTAGAATAGCAACTCCGCTTCTCAGTGTATATCCAAAGGAAATAAAATCACTATCCTGAAGAGATCTCTGCACTCCCATGTTCACTGAAGCATTATTTACAGTAGCCAGGATATGGAGACAGCCTAAGTGTCCATTCATGGAGGAATGGATAGAAAGAATAGATGAATGGAATATTAAATGGCCTTAAAAAATAAGGAAATCCTGCCTTCTCTGTGACAAGATGGATGCACATAGAAGATATTATACTGGGTGAAATAGGCCAGACACAAAAAGATATGCTGACTGATCTTACTGATACATGGAATCCAAAAAGGTCAAATATAAACAGAGGTAGAAGGGTAGTTCTCAGGGGATGGGGGAACTGGAGAGTGGAGAGGGAAATAAAGAGTTGTTAGTCAAAGGGTACAAACTTTCAGTTATAAGATGGATATATTTCGAAGACCTAATATACAACCTGGTGATTATAGTTAATAATAATGTGTTGTATACTTGAAATTTGCTGAGAGAGTAGATCTTAAATAGTCTTACCACAAACACACAAATAACTATGTGAGTTGACAGATGTGGTAATTAACTTGATTATGGTAATCATTTCAAAATGTATACATATATCAAAACATTGGGTTGCGTACTTAAATATAATACAATTTTTATTTTTCAATTATACCTAAATGAAGCTGGATGAAAAAAATTCATAGTCAGTGAATGAAATCTGCTAAGAGGGTGAATCTCAGGTGTTCTCACCATACACACACACACACACACACACACACACACACACAGATAAAAAGGAACGATATGAAGTGATCAATGTGCAAATTACTTGGTTGCAGTTGTCATTTCACAGTTTATAGGCATATCAAATTATCACATTGTATACCTTAAAAACACAATTTTTATTTGTCAATTATACTTCAATAAAGCTGAAAAAATTTTAAAATAGAAAAAGGAAATACATAGTAAGTGAATGAAATAATCTCCCGGTATCTCTAAATATTACACTATCCAGTTAATATTTACTCTGCCGCCCTCACATGGGCCCTCAAACTTCTCTCACTCTTACTTCTGCATCAGCCCCGGGCTGAAAAACATCACAGCCATGCTCTCACCAAGGTGCAACCCAGATGTCATCTTGAAGCCTTTTCTCATCCTTTCTTCTGTTTTCAAACTCATTTCTGTGTTCCTCTACTTTGAACTAGAGTCATTTCTGTGTCTGCCTCCTCCTTTCCGTGAAATTGTCATTTATCTGAGAGAAAACAAACAGCCCTTTTTTTAAATAGTTTTTCTTTTCCCCTACACAACACATAGAACAATCTTCATAAAAAACTTTTTATTATGAACAATTTCAAAATATACACAAAAGCAAAAAGAATCATATAATAAACCTTCATTATTCATCACCAAACTTCAGCAGTTATCAGTGTATTGCCAAATTTGTTTTACTCTACCTCAATACTCTCTACATTTCCTGGTTAATTTTGACAGCTTTATTTAAATATAATATGCATACTATAAAATTCACTCATTTTAAGTGTAGAGTTCAATGAGGTTGAGTAAATTAATAAATTGTGCATCCCCACAGTCCAGTTTCAGAACATTTTCATCATCTCAACAAGCTTCTCCATCGTCAGTTTAATTGTCAGTTGCTGCTTTCACTCCCAGTGCCAGGCAACCACTAATCTATGTTCTCCCTCTATAGGTTTGCCTTTGCTGGGCATTTCATATAAATTGTCGTATGCTACATAGTCTTTTGTGTCTGACTTCTTTTACTTAGCATACTTTTTGGAGGTTGACTCATACTGTTTTATATAATACCATTCTGTTCCTTTCTATTTTGAAGCAGTATTGCTTTGTACAGATAAACAACATTTTGTTGCCCATGACCAGTTGATGGACATTTGGGTTTTAGAACTCAATATGTGAATATATAATTTTGCTTGGGTATAATTTCATATAATTTGGGTACACTTACAGGAGTGGAATTTTTAGGGAATATTGTAAGTTTATGTTTAATTATTTGGGGCACTGCCAAATGTTTTGCAGGTGGTTGCCTCATTTTTCATTTTGACTAACTATGAATGAGTGTTCTGGCTTTTCCTCGTCTTCTCTGACACTCGATATTGCCTTGTTGATTATGGCCACTCTATTGTGTGTGTGATAGTACCTCATTCTGGATTTTGATTTACATTTTCCTGATAGTACATGATATTGATCAACTTTTTGTGTTCTTATTAACTATTCACATGTTTTATTTGATGGAATGTCTATTCAAATATTTGGGTCATTTATTAAGTGTTTTTTGCACACTTATGATTGAGTTGTGGGAGTTCTTTGTATGTTATAGATGCAGGTCCATTGTTGAGTACATGGTTTGCAAATGTTTTCTCTCATTCTGTGGGTTCTCCTTTTTTATTTTATTTTATTTTATTTTATTTTATTTTATTTTATTTTATTTTATTCTGTGGTTTCTCTTTTTATTTTTTATGAATCATAAGCCTAAATGTAAGAACTGAAATTAAAATAAATCTAAAATAAACAAGAACAAAAAAAATGATGCATAGTCATTGTAACAATATTTAAATAACACAAAAAATGTATAAATGAGAAACCAAAAACAAAACTTACTGGAATTTCTACAACTAACAACCACTATGCCCTTTTTATGTATTTATTTTAGTGCTAATATATATTATATTAACCAGATACTTCTACATTAAAAAAGATTTGAATAGAAATTTTCTAAGAAGACATATATGTAAATGGCCAATAAGAACATGAGAACATGCTCAACATCACTGCTCATTAGGGAAATGCAACAGGAAATCAAAATCAAAATCACAGTGAGATGACACTTTGAATTCAGTAGGATAACTATTGTAAAGAAAAAAGGGAAAATTGGGAAGAAAGGAAGGAAGGGAGGGAGGGAGGGAGGGAAAAAAAGAAAGGAAATAAGTTTTGATGAGGATGTATAAAAATGAGAAACTTTGTGCTTTGCTAGTGGGAATGTACAATTGTTTAGCAGTTGTGGAAAACAGTCTGGAGATTCCTCAAAAATTAGAATTATCATATGATCCATAAATTCCACTACTGGGTATATACCCCAAAGTAGGGACTCAAATAGAGATTTGTATACCCATGTTCATATCATTATTATTCACAATAGTCAAATAGTAGAAGCAACACAATTGTCTATCAAAAGACAAATGGATAAACAAAATGTGAAAGGGAAGCAATCTTGGCACATACTACAAAGATGGATGGATCTTGAAGACATTATGCTAAGTGAAATAAGCCAGCCAGAAGAGGACAAATAATGTATTATTCCTCTCATATGAGGTTCTTAGAGTAGTCAAATTCAGAGAGAGGAAGTAGAATGGTGGTTTCTAGGGGCTGGTGGGAGGAGGGAATGGGGACTGTTCAATGGGTTTCAGGTGGGAAAGATGCAAAAGCTCTGAAAATGGATGATGGCGATGGTTGTTCAACAATGGGAATGTGTAAGCACACAAAATTCTGTACTTAAAAACGCTTAAAGCAGTAAGTTCAATGTTGTGTATGTTTAGCACAATAAACCCACACATCACAAAACCCAATGCCCTATTATTACACTTTTGTTCACGCTCAGGAGTCGGCAGGCAGGCTAAGGTTTGTCTGGGATTCAGCAGACCTAGGCAGGGCGGGGCTCCAGCCTCAGGCCTGGGACCAGGTCAGCTCCATATTTCCTTTCACACTCCCTGGATTAGCAGCTCCCTGGGGCATGTTATTCTCATGGTCAATGACAGATGAGTAAGAGAATGAGTGCAAGCACATGATGCCTTTTAAAACCTTGGCTTTGAGCTGGGCCATTTTCATTTCTGCCAACATTTCATTGAACAAAATGAGCTATATGGCAATGCCCCATACAATGGAGCAGAGACATATACTTTGGCCAATTTGGGGGATATATTGCAAAAATTACATAGCAAATTATAATTATAACAAATAGAAAGTAAAGAATTGAGAACAAGAACCCAATCTACGCACAGACATGAAGATATGTTTGTATGGTTTTACGTAAAAGGCATCATGTGTGTCCAGTTAATTCTTGTTAAGACACAGAAATAGAAGATCCTGGTTCCTGAGTTTAAAACTGCCAAACACCACAAAGTTTATTGATAAACTTAGATATAAGAGGAGGAATAAAACTGACAGTTTCTTTCACTTTTGGTAAAAATCTGAGTTCTTTTTTTCAGTTGTTACTCTACACTTGTGAGTTTCCCCAGGAGTCAACAACAGTACTTGTGATACAGGTAACCTAGAAAGTAATTAAGAAACACTATAGATGGGTGGCTTTAACTTTCTAGAACCTATAAAGATGTATTAGTCATTCAAGGAGGGAGATGATTTTCACACTCCCTATACCCCTAGATAAGATGGGCCATGTAGAGAAAACAGGCTGTATTTTCAGGAGATTCTATAACCAAGGCATTCCACCCCAAATAAAATCATTATTCTAAAAATAAAAGAGTTAACAAGTAGAGAAAGGGGTAGAAACATGACATTTTCTTCTTAAGAAGGGGACGTTTAGAAAATGCTTTCATTTGCCCAAGGTCAAAAACAAAAGAGAATCTCAGATCTAGTATATTCAGGCCAAACAGGAGCTTCTTCAAGCCTGACATATTTATTTGCCACCTAGATTATAAGACAGGAGTTGGAAAAATAAATCTTGTGTCATCGGATAGCCATGTTCCTATTGATATGCAATATAATGTATTGATAAAAATGAAGTTCCAGTTTGGGGTCTGCCAGGGGCCTGACCTTTGCCTTGAGTGGTGTTTTTGGAAATCTTATTTTATAACAGTTGTGCTGCAACCCTTTATCTTCCCAATGCTTTGGACACAAAGACCATGGGATTAATTATATACTGTGAGCAACAACTCATGAATATTTAACACACTCATCTATACTTAATGAATAAATTTGCATTTTGACACTATTATTTAATGTGCTTTAAGGAAATACTGCTCATTACCTTTCCATTTTGTAGATTAGTTTAATGTAATCAGAATGATAAGGCAGGAGAGATATAATATTATTTAAATAACATTGTTTTTTATTACCGCTTCTGCATCTTTGAGTGCCCCAATGCCCCACCCCCCACCCCCGCTTTTCTTTTAAAAGCAACTGGGTTTATTCTATTCTGGCTGTTCTGTCTTAATCATTTTGCCTCTGTGCTCCTTGCAGAAGGGAATTTTTTTATATTCATGGAAAAACAATGCAAATTAAATTACCAGTGTTTTGCTCCCTCTGTGTGTTCTGTATCAGGGCATTCTCCCACACAAAGTATCCCAGTGCAATCAGCATTCACTCTGTCCTACCTGGGCCACAGGCTCAGCGAGGTGGCCATGACCTGCACAGCAGGCAGAGGGAGCTGAATACCCATGGCCATGAGCAGAGGCCTCTAACTTCCCTCCGAAAAGTAGAATCCCAAGGAATTCTGGCTCAGAAAAACTGACTAACTAGTAAGGATGCTGTGGAAGATAAGCTTTTCTGTCTATTTGTTTTCTAAACTGGCTCATTGTGTGATTTTTTTTTTCTCATAAGGAATAAATCTTGATTGTGAGGCAGGCTCCTTATTTGCATGTCCACTTTGGGGAGCCTAGGCTGAGAACATGCCTCTAGGAATCCTATTTGCATGAAAGTCACATGCTCTTTCCAAAAAAAAAAAAAAGGGAGGACTTTGAAACGAATGATCAGGCTTTTAGGAATTAGAATTAAAACTGTCTGACAAAGATGAAGGACAAAAATTGGAGGAGGGCAAAAGGAACAGAAAAAAACCTAAAACCTAGATGCCAGACACTGTGCTAAATGCTCACATATATAATCTCACGTAATCCTTACCTTGCAAGGGCTCCATCATCATCATTCCTTCATAAATGCAAAACTGAAGCTTAGAAAGGTTAATATAGATACCTGAAAATGGAGCTTGGATTTGAACCCAGTTCTGTTAGAACCTAAAATTCTCACGGTTTCAACAGTTCTCAACTAACTGGGGCTTTAAAGGGGTTCAATTAAAATGTCTTTGTCCGCAGTCCTGGATCAGGTTCTGTGTTGATTACACTGTGGGATTGTGTGTATGTGTGTGTGACAAAGGGAAAGAAAGAGATTTTCTTCATCTTTAAAAATGTGGTAAAAAATACCTTGTAGTGAGAATTGAATTAGACAATTTATATAATGTAATTATCACAGAGCCTAGAAAACAGAATGTTCGATAAATGGCAGTGTTAAAAAGTAAAGATGTGTAAGCTACTCTGGGCTTGTGGGAAAAGGCTGAGGCCAGGTTTTGAGCCCTGATAACATATTGAGGTCCTCTTGGCCAAACACAGAGGCTGTTAGTTATCCCCAAGACTAGCAAGTAAAGAGAACTATGAAAAATCTAGGACTAGCAGATCTAAGAAACAGCTTTACCCTTAGGGCAAGATGTGAACAGATAAGACCACTTAAAGGGCAGTAATGACAGAAGATCAGTCCTCATGTAGCTTGTCCAGCTGCTCACTGCGCCCTGCAACCTGACTTCAGAAACACGAATGTACTGGACACAGAGGAAAACATTTTCACAAACTTTGCCTCACCTCACATCCCAGCTATTCTTTTCTCAGGTGGAAGGGTTTGAACTTTCTGTTGTTTTAGCTCCAAGCTGTCATTAACAGTACTTTAGAATTGTTGTCCCAAGAGCCAGACAAAAATATGAGTAGAAATATACTACATAATCAAATGGCATTGAAATGACTTCAAAATTGTAACTGGTTGCTAAGGAAGTTCAGAACTCAATCAAGAATTGAAAAGTTAACTGAAGTTGAAGTGAAAATTTATGACCCCTATTACCCAAATCATAGAAAAGAATTAGGAAGGTTGTGACCTTGAGTTCCCTACTGGCACAGAGACTAAATTTTAAAAAGGACTAAACATATGACTTGGATGAATGTAGTTCCTATATCTTCCCTGTAACCTCAAAATTTTGACCACTAAGTAACATGATCACCCTTAGCCTATCCAAGATGGTGAGTGTAACATGAGTATGAATTATTGATCCAGTGGCCTTACCTAACCAGAGATAAAACTGTCCCATACCTGGGTGAGTGTCTTTTCAACCCTAAGAAGGTTTGGAAATAAGTACAGAAATAAATAAGCTACCCAAATCTAAGCTTAAATACTGTTGTGTTAAATTCGAGCTAATTCATATTATTTAAAGTGATTATAGTGTTTAAGATAACTTGGCATATTGAATCTGAAAGATTAGCCTTCTGTTGCCAAATTTAAAATCAGTAATTGATTTCAGATTTATGAGTTAAATTGAAATCTCTACAAGAATTTAGCTATATTTAAATAAATTGGAATGTTCATGTGAATTTGAAATTTCCTATTTTATAAGTAAAATATTAAATTATTAAGAATACTTAAGTATTTGGGAAGATTTTGCTTGTTTAGGGTTTTAGGTATTCTCTTTCAGAAACTTTAAATGTTTGAAGAGAAAATTAAATGTTAAGTATATGTGTGAAGTTTAAAAGTCGAAGCATGTTTAATTAGTTAGGTCTATAAATGAGATTGCTTATTTAAAGAGCACCTATCACCCAGAGTCCAATCAGAAGACAGAAATAGAAGTCACATGGCAATTATCACAGGGAAAGTTTAATATAGAGTTATTACCTATAACAGGCATTGGACCCCTGACCAATGTGACCAGTGTGGCTCAGTGGTTTGGGTGTCATCCCACAAACTGAAAGGGCACATGCCTGGGTTACAAGGCAGGTTCCTGTCGGGGTCGAGTGAGAGGCAACCAATTCATGTTTCTCTCGTGCATCAACGTTTCTCTCCCTCTCTATCTCCATTCCTTCCCCTCTCTCTAACAATAAATAAATACTCATATAACAGGGGTTGGAGTAATAATGGACTGTCCAGTAAGAAGTAAAGAGAACTATGAAGTATATGGAAATAGAGATATAAGAAGCAGTCTTACCTTTAGGGTGAGAGAGCACCCACAGTTGAGATCAGGACCTTCCTGGAAAGGGTCCATTATTCAGAGAGGTCTCTATGTTGCTCTGCTGGTGGAACATTCTGCCAATCTACCCTCTGGCACTTCCTGGAAATCCACTCACTAAGCTGCCAGGAAAGGCTGTTTATAGAGTGTCTTGCCAGAGGCATGCAGTTGCAAAACCTTCTGAGGGGATGCTGGGGGAAGTTGCTGGTTGTGAGGAGCTGCTGACTTCTGCATACCACAGGAGGTGGGTGCTGGAGAAACTGCCCACACTGCCAGAGCCTGGAAGGAGAAAAGCCACCTGCTATGAAAGACTTTGAAGGAGCCACTCATGCCCTGGTAGGCAGAACACTTGGAAAAGCTTCACATACTACTGGGACCCTCCAAGATAAAGACGCTGAAACCAGGAAGAAAAGCCCCTCCCTCCCTAGTGTGGTATCTCTTCAGCACCAGCTGCAGACAAAACTTGGCATAATGCCAGATGGCAAAGAAACGGGTATTTCAAGCGCTGTTAGGATCAATTTTTGAAGAGCAGGTAATGAAGGGTGGGCAGTGCAAATAACAACAGTCACAGAGAATTGAGTCTGTTAATTTGAGTTAATGGACATTAATCCATTGTTTTTATTTAATGTCCAAATTACTAAATTCACAAATAGATTAACAAGGCTTTCCAGGTGAAATGAAAGGCTTAACTTAAAGAAAACCAGGTTTTAAGATCATGATTTTAATAAAGTAAGATTAACTTTAAGCCAAAGTAACTATAAATAAAACCAATTTCTTTCTATGCTCAAAAACCACCCTTGTGTATTAAAATGTTTCATATTGACACTAGGGTCTCACTTATTCTGGATAATAAGATAAAGTACAAAAAAAATCTAAGTCAGCTTTTATATAGAGAAATAAGAATGGGAGCAGGGGAAAAACAAAGAAACCAACTGGATACTGGTCAGGAGACCCTAGCAAAGTTTTGACCACAGGCTGAAGAAGCAACTGGGATTGTGAAAAAATGTAGAGGAACAAACAGGATTTTTGAATAATACCCCTTTTATCCAAAAGATGCAAGGAGACACTGGACCCACGACACTTTTTACTTATTTTTTTGTTGCTAGCTTATATTTGCTTACCTGAAACATAATGAAAAACTGGCTTATGTGAAACCTTGTAATTTATCTGGATATCACTTAAAAAATTAAGTCTGACTAATAATCCACTTGAAAAGCAAATGCACTGCCAAAGCCTTTCCCAAGTCAATGGCATCAGCAGTCATCCAGAATGTGGCATTTACTCCCTCATTTGTACATCAGATGACACAGCATGGGCTAAAGGAGTGGGGAAAGCCTTCCAACTCTCACACATAGCAGGGTTTTTTACAACATTGAATTTATTTTTCATTTTAGAAAAATGGCAACATATGTAAGATAATATGAGAGATGGAATAAAAAACAGGCCTGTTGGATTCAAATGAGGGAAAAATGTATCAATGTAGACTTGCATTACATATGCAATGGAATACAAAGCAGAGATCGCTGTAGGGTCCAGAGTTTGCTTGGAGAAGACTCCTAGCCTTGTTCAATCTCCACCACTACCTTATTTCCAGAGGATGGGAAATCCAAGATCAGGTCACCAGTAGAGGTGATGTCTGGTAAAGACCCATTTCCTGGTTCATAGGAGGTTGACTTCTTGCTGTTTGGTCACATGGCAGAGGGGTTTATATAAGGGTTTGATAGGGTTAATCCTTAACACTCCTCTCCCTCTGGCCTAAGTTTGGAATCAATAAAAACTGAGGCCTAAAAGTCAGACATGTTATTGATGAAATCTGATTGTAGAGCCTCATGATTAAGATCTACTGGCCAAGTGGGTCCGGTTCTGTGCCCTCATTTCAACAGACTACCAAGCATGATCTTTGGAAGTGCTGAACAAACATAGGATTTCCCTGGAGGAGCAGAGCAGAGCATAATTTACACTTTCTGTCAATAACTGCCCCTAAGATCCCGAGGAGAGGAAAGAACTGAACCTCGTAAACTCAGTGTCTCCAAATGCATCTGTTATTTGAGTTTTCCTTTTGTGGAAATATGAAGCTGAAGAAATGACTTTCTCCCAAGATATTTCCTGACATAAATGTCCATCAAGGGTGTAGTTTATTATCTTGAGGAAAGAAATCAATCGTTTACTAAGCAACGGTGGGCAGTTCAGATTTTGCCCCCAGAAGACTCTAAAGTTGGTCAGAACAGTACAGGACATGACAGTACAAGATCATTCTATACTTAAGGCTAAAATTTCACCCTGCCATTTGGTTCCCCAAACTAAAACATGTTCAGTCACAATGTCTGATTCAGTTCATCAGTGCTTCTGCAGTGAAGCTACATGACAACATAAAGACTGTGACATATTTGAGTTTAAACTATCTTCTGTTACGAAATTCCCAAGGAGAAACTGAAGTTCAAAGATTAAAGTCTCAAAGAATCGTGGGCTACACTGAGCACTGAAGGCTTTTACCTCTCCACCAGACCCCTGTGAAACTATGAACTCAGAGGAGCAGAGCAGATTGTGAACTTTCTGAGGGCTGCCAGCTTCCAAAGAAAAGCTGGAGCCACCAAGTCATACCTGCCCTCACCTTCTCCTCAACTCAGCAACCAGAGAGACTCTAGCAGAGCTCCCCAGCGAAGGAAGCACAGAGGAGTAATTACGCCAAACGGAACATTATTCAGCCATAAAAATGAATGAAGTTCTCATACATGCTACCATATGGATGAACCTTGAAAACATCATGGTAAGGGAAATAAACCAGACACAAAAGACAGGCAAAATTCATAGAGACAGGAAGTAGATTAGTGGTCACTAGGACCTGGGATAGGGGAGGAGGGGGTATGCTGAATTAATAGTTACAGAAATTCTATTTAGGAAGATAGAAATGTTTCAGCAATAGATAGTGGTGATGGTTATACAACATTGTGAATGTAATTAATGTTGCTGAATTAAATTGTACCTTAAGAATGATTAAAATGTCAAGTTTTATATTATATATGTCTTACCACCACCAAAACAACAAAAGAGTAAATAAATGGCAATTTATTACATGATTTTTTTAAAGAGTTCTGGGGAATAATGATGATGTAATGCAGTTTTCACCAAACACATGGGCTTATATCTGGAGACCATCTCTAACATGAGAATTCTGTTAGAGACTTTTTTCCATTGTCAAGTCTATATGTTCAACTCCCTCATGCATCAAGCCAGCCTCTGTTCAACCTTGGTTTTTCCACTGACTTTCTGTGTCTACACCCTTTCTCTTTTGGGTCCTTTATCCTGCTGACTATTGACATTTTCTATCCTCAATGACCCTGAACACATCAAATCTTCTGATTTCTTTAGTCTGATATTCAGGACCTGGGAAGAGCTTAGAATGGGAGATGAGAGGTATTTTCAAAGGACCTGGGGAAAGTAATAGGAAATTTCATGTGGGTAGTAGATGCATTACCTGCTCTTCACTTATGAGAGGGAGAAGAAGAGGAAGAATAAGCACTTAGAAATATTAACAGCCTAAAACTCCACGTTACTGGAGCCGTGACTAAGTAATTTTCAGCTATGATACCTCCCTTCATGGTCTCTGTCCATATGCTAGAGAGCTCCCGGCCCTGACTCCAAACGTGAGTTCGAACTTGGGACGGCCACACTAAGCAAGAATACTACTCACTCCCGACTTGAGGTGGTGTGCCCCCTTGTGTTCCTGGGACAGGCTTTATTTTAAAAGTTTGTAAAACCTAGGCTGAGAGGCTATACACCTGTCTCAGAAGCAAGAACCAATGAGAGAAAAGATTGCAGGAGTCAGTCTTATCAACTGAAAACCCTGGCAGTAAAATTTTTCTTAAACTTATAATGAGCACCCAAAATAGCCTCCAAAAGTGTGTGAGGAAGAAAATTCCTTCAAACACAAGGAACTTAAAAAAATTCTCTGCGTTAGAAAATGTCTTTCAATCTTACTCAGGTCAAAATGCAAGGCTTGATTTGCTTACCCACTTACATATATTTTTCTTTTTTAATCTTAATATCAGAAAAACACAGTAGCCCTCACATAAATCTGTCTCTGACAAAGCAGATTTATTATTATATATGCCAATGCTGGACCACACTGTGATTCTTGTAATATCAGCATCTCAAGGTTAAGCAGGTTGTTAGTCATTGAATTCTAAAAATAAAAATGATACTTCTTGAAATTTATCATGCTTTTCATGCAGCTGAAGGTAATTTTCTCCAGATTTGTAAGATTCTCTAGATTGGTATTCTACTCACTGACCTTAAACCCCACGGGTGACCTCTGGGCTGCAGGATTTGTTGTTTAAACTTTGCAACTGGCTCTAACTAAGATGATTTTTTTTCCATGTGACCTATTAGTGTGGGACATGGTTGAAAATTCATCACCCACAAGCTGTGGGGTTAATAGGGGTATTCTGCCTGGTTTTGAGGGAAATCTAGTTTTCACCCCGCCACCAAATTCATCTACCACAGAAGACTACCTGAACCTGACTATAGAATCATCATTTTGTAGTCCATATTTCATAAAATTTACTAAACTGCTGAAAGAGTAACAATTTTATGAAATAAGTTCCTTCCCAGAAACATGTTTTTCTGCTTAAATTAATATTTTTCATGAGATTTCTCATCCTCTATCTCCTTTCATCCTCTTTACAACCCCGCATATATAAAGCCACAACCTAAACTAATTAAGGGATTGTTTTACATCCTACTCCTTTGAGTGCTTTTTTACGACAGAGACACCATTCAAATGTGATATGTGACAACCCTGATTTCATTTTAAGTTGCTAAATCTTATGGGGGGCAAGGCTTTAATACAATAAATATGTCCAGGGGAATATCAGAGGTGATGTGCCAGCAATGGGCACTCAGTGAACGGAATCATTAAAATTACACAACAGGCTCAATAAGTTTTTGCAGAGCTAGGAAAATCTTGGAGATCATTTGGCGTTTTAGACTAATTTCTCCATTTTGAAGAAGAGGGATGCTGAGGCTTGAGAAGTGGAAAATCTCTTCATTCCAGCACGCATTCCTTCGTGGACAGGGCCTCACTGTGGGTGTTGCGTCACTCATTCTCAGCCCCCAGGCTTGTGCTGCCTGCTCTTGCTTATGTGACACTGTAACAAAAGGAGGATGCAATGAGACTGAAGTGGAACGGGAGCGAGCCCTTCCCTCACCCTCAAGGATAAACAGGTCACTTTAGCGGAGACTCCTGCAAACCTACATGGTTTAATACATCAGTTCTGGCTCAGGACACAGAAACATAGATTCCAGCATTGTCTTTGGTACCTTGTGCCCGGACTCTCTACATTCCTGCTGTCAAATTTTTCCCCACCCCAATTTCCAGCACCCATAGGCAGGCTAGAAGACGAGCAGGCAACAAAGAAATTTGCTTGCACTCAATTAGAAAAATAATTAAAATTTACCCTGTTATTTAATAGGGATGAGAAGAGACACTGCTGCTGCAGAAACCCAGGGGAAAGAAGTTATTTTGTAAGGTTTCAACTGGGCACAATGACTCCATTTCTTGCACCAAGAGCTGCTTTAGAAAGGGTTTCATTACTACAGTTAAAGTAGGTAAGAAATTTGGTAGAGTTAGTAAAGTTTATAAATTTCATTTGTCAGATGAGCTCAAGAAAGAAAAAAAGGGGGAAAAGAGGAAAAAGTTTTGAGGAGGGGGGGAAAAGAGAGAGAGAGAGGAAGTTTCTTAAATTTTAAAATCTGAACACGGATTTTTAAATCCAAGACACTTATTAAGTCATTTCTCCCATTAAATACTAAGTGGGTTCTCCTCCAGTGCTGTCTCCTCCCGTGTTGTGGGCCTGACTCACTAGTGGACAAGTTCTGTACGGCAGGTTATTTAACTTTATGCTGATTTCTAAACTGTGGCAGGTTGCTTCACAGCGATACTCCACAGTGATCATTTTCAACCAGCCTTTAAAACATGAAGAAGTCCTGAATTAGCTTTCTGTATGAATCTCAGGAATGGCCCCACTCAGGTCTGTGTTGATACCTATCCCCATCCGATCACGCTGTTCTGCTCAGCAGAGAAGCCTGATACCTATGTCTGTGTATCGTATTCACAGCAACACAATCATCTCAAGTGGGATTCTTCTCTTCCAACATTCACTGAAACTAATTTTAGACTCACTTAGAATTCCATTACCAAACACAAAGGAAATTCCCGGCCAACTGTGACCTGGCTGTTTATTCATTACAAGGAGGATGGTCAGAATGACTAAGTCCTCACCGTCTTCATACTAGCATTGCTCTGATTGATTATTCAACAACCAAACATTGCATTTCTGTACCGCAGATCACGTGTCAGATTAAGGATGACTTTTCTCTGAATGCTCATTAATGAAAACCATTTAAAATGGAAGCAGACTATCCTAGTGGAAGCCACATTACTTTTGGAATGGAAGGTAGGATTTGGATGCTGTCTTTCATTCATTCAATAACTGTTGACTGACGGCCTACTGCTTTTCAAACACTCTGCTAGGAGTTCTGGCACTTACAGCCTTGGGCATGTCATTTACTATTTCTATGTTTATTTAGGCCAGGCCCCTTTTGCTGGACCAGACTCCCAGTCTCAGAGACTCTGGTGCCATCCTTCTAGAAAAGGTGTGTGTGTGTGTGTGTGTGTGTGCTTGTGTTTTGCCAGTGTCCCTTGACTAATAAGTAAATACAGGCACAGGTCAGCCCTCTAGAGCAATCCCTGATATTAAATCTCTCTCTCAACACCCCTCCCCGCCATTACATACTATAGACAAATAGAGGACAATTCGAAATGGATAGAGAAGTGGAATACTTTTAGCCCCTAAATACTCATTTCCAGGTCAATATTCCCCCTTTAAAAATTAGCCAGAAAGGCAAGTGGGCTACAGAAATTAAGGGTACACCAATCTATGCATGTGTAAAACCCTTGAATATCTGCATGTTCATCCTTTAAGGGTCATGAAAACCTGTCTCTTCAGTGTTGGTGCCCTTTACTACATATGTGACCCTGTGCAAGTCACTAACCATCCCCAGGTAGCTGTGGAGCTTACCGATGTTATCATCACCATCGTCTCTATCTGAACCTGGACTTCCTGGTCAGAAAGAACATGGTTTGGAGGCTCTACCTCCAGGCTGTCGGAGGCAGCCTTTGTAGGTAGTCAGACTGCCTGGGTGAGGTGTGAAGCTCCATCTTTCACTGATTGCACTCTCAGAAATGTAAAGTCCGCCTGTCTGCTACAAGTCTGTCTGTGTGACTGTCTCCCTGAACCAGCCCAGAAATTTAGGAATGAACGGGGGCCACAACAACCTGGCAACCTTACCCGTTCAGCCTTAGTAACCGGGCAGAGCCAGAGGTCCTCATCTTTCTCTAAATAAATGACAACTGGGCTGGTCACTGGACCTGGCAAAGAAAGCTGTAGGGGCCCCCACTCCAAGACAGTCCCAAAGCACACAGTCATCTGGATGTAATGGGGGAATGGGAGCGGAATGAGCAGGATGGCTTCACTGTGTTTCACATTCTAGGATGAAGCTGGTCATAGACTTCCAAGCCCTACTCCTTCTCTGAGAATATTTCTCCGGAGGCCACATAATTGTCTAAAGCCTGGGCCAGTTGCACATTTAGGCAGTACAAATGGCTGAGTGCCAAAAGGAAGAACATTTTTATTCCCTTCTCTATGCCAATGACACAAAACTTCATTTTTCCAGAAAGATGGTATCAGGGGCATTGATGGTCAGGGCAGGGAGCCCTGATCTTCCCCACCTGGCCAATGAAGGCTCTACTCGCAACTGGACAGGTGAAAGGCTTATAGCATTTTCTCAGTTCTTGGGTTTGTACAGCCAAAAGGGTGTTTCTGGGAATGTGTTCTCATGGTCTAGTCTCCAGTTTTCACTGCTAGGAGCTGGGAGGAGCCTCTTGGAAAGCTGAATCAGGGTCGGGTGAGTGGGCATCAAATGAGGGGAGTGTTGTGTGTAGCATCCCAGGTTGTACCCCATTGTTTGGGAGTATATATTGGACAACCTAGTCTCCTTTAGTAAAAAATATGTAGAATGAAATAGCTCTTACAATTTAGTGAGACTTAGTGTCTAGCCACTCCCCTTGCCCCTTTTTGGCACACTGGAAACCAGTTTGTTAGCCTTGGAAATGAATAAGGCTGACATAAAATATTTTGCTTGATAGATTGATAGACAAGATTTCAAGTGAGAGATTTATTTGGTAACCTATTGAACCAGCCTCTTTGAGAAATAGCCTTCTACTTTTGTATAAACAATGATTCTAGAAGAGACTATGGGAGCAACCCACATACACAAGGTGCCCTCACCTAAGCAAGGTATCATTTACAATACCCGAGCCATACAATCCCCTTCTCAGGTAATCTGCCCAAGTCCACATTTCTCTTAACAGGCCTAGCCATGCCCTCTGCCACCTGACCTCAAGCTGGCCACTGCTGTCATCCAGGGATGGGCATCTCTCAAGGACAGTTTAAAATAAAAATACCAAAGACCCATGATTTATGTGGCCAGGTTCAAAATGTTTAGGCGAATTGGGCCACTGAGATTTCTTAATAAATATTTGGAAATGGGAAACTAAGAGTCTATTTGAGTTTACCTGGGCCACAGCAAATGGAATGATGCAGGGTCAGGCAGCAGAAATGTGAGTAAATAAGAAGGTGATAGTGGGAATGGGGACTGGAGCAGGCAAAAGCAGAAAGAAAATGCTGTGGTGAGAGAGGGAGAGAGAGAGAAAACAGAGCCCTGAGCTATTCCTACTCCCACGCTGTTCCTGGATTGCACATCTTTCAGCCAACTCCTCTGTTCTTGTAATGAACACACACAAATGCTGTATTTAAAACACCACCTCTGGTCACTCGAGGGACGGGCGGGCTGGCATTTGCCAGGTGGTGCGTGGGGGAGGTCTGGAGGAATGTTGCTCTTTCAGTTCCAAGGTAGGTAGGAGTGTCTAGTCCCTTGCACCCCACGATTTTATTTTCCGTTCAGCACAGGTGGAAACCACTCTGCTAGCACCCTCTGGACGGTAAATATATGGCGTGTGCTTTCAGGTCAGCTGGTGGAAAGTAGTGGCCTTTACCCCAGATACTGATTGTATGATCGCAGACTTATTAGAGTTGGAAAATATCACTTTGGAAATAATTCTTTACTGCAGCCTCCACAGCAATCTCATTTTTCTCCCTGAGGGACACATTTTAAAGAACCAGACGGTGCCTATGCTGCCTCTGTGTTCTCCCCCCCACCCCCACAGATTAGCTTCAGATGCTTCCTTTTCATCCAGAGGAAATATTTATGCGCATTTGTTTAGCACTATCCCAAATATCTCACTTGGTCCTCACACAATGAGGTGATGAAAGTACATAATTTCTCACAAATTTAAAATAAGGGACCTAAGGCACGGAGATTTATCATACCTTATAGAAAGTCACACAGCCCTGACAGAAAGCGGGGAAGACTTGAACTGAGGACTGCTGAGGCATATCCAACAGAGGACATCTCTGATTCTATTTTATACCCAAGTTTTTCCATTAAATTTAAATGCTAAACAGTGCCATTAGGTTGAACCAAGAGCCCTTTCGCCTTTGGATAGACTATCTTTAGAGCACATGTGTACGCACTGGAGCTCCTCTCCACACATCTGCATAAGCCAACGAAACTCAAACCCATGACCCTGAATTTTCAATATGTTAAAAAGCATTGATGTATTCATACTGTTAATTGTATACTCTTAATTATTCATTTATTTAAAATATACTTACTGAGTAACTGCTATGTGCCAGACATTATTGTATCAGTTAGGGGCGAATGTGAATAAAATGAGATAGAGTCCCTATCTTCATGGAATTTACACTTTGGAGGGGAGATAGACAGTAATAAGGAATTAAATAAAATCATGTATTGATTAGTGCTATGAAAAAAAAAGAGTGTGGTACAGAATAGAGAGTGACAGGGAGATCATAAGATCGCCAGTTAAGGACGGAGGAGGTGACATTTGGGTAGAGACCTGAATGAGGTGCGGCAGCAAAGCATGTGGCAACATGGAAGGGAGTTCCAGGTAGAAGGAACAGCAGGTGTGCCACCCTGAGCTGGGGGAATGGTTGCTGTGTGGAGGAAGCAAGAGGAAGCCAGTGTGGCTGGAGCCGCATATTTGGGGGAGCGAGTGGTAGGAAATGAAGGAGGAGACTTTAGCCAGGCAGGATTGTACAGGTCATGGTGAGGACTTTGGATTTTATTTTAAGTTTGATGGGAAGATAACATGACATGATTTGGTTTATGATTTAAGGGGATCACACTCAGGGGCTATTTGGAGAAAAGACTGTAAGATACAAGAGTGAATGTAAGAAAACAGTGAGAAAGTCACTGCAGTAGTCAAAGCAAGAGAGGACAATGCTGTGCATGGCTCCCATTAGAACACAAATGTCCTGCTGTTTCTTTCATTTCTCCTGACCTCACGAACCCCACCAGCTACAGCCTGACATCCCGGCTCCTCTTTGAAGCAAATGTCCTCCAAAGGGTAGTCTATATTCACTGTCTCCGATTTCTCTGCTCTCATTCTTTCTTAAACCCTTCACATTCATGTTTTTGTGAACAACTACTCCTCCGAAAGTCTTCCTGTCAAGGTCATTCTTGGCATCCATGTTGCTATATTCAATGATTAACTCTTTGCCCTTACCTTGCCCAGCAGCAGTGAGGGTTACCATGCACATCTGTGCAGGTCGTGCTTGCGTAAGGTGCCTGGAAGCAGGGATGCGGAGTGGTGAAATCTGCACTGTTGAGCTGCAGGTTTGCAGGGGCACGTCTCCTGGGAGAGGGTGTCTTTTCCTGCTGAGCACAAGGCACTGTACTGACGAGAAGCAGTAAACCTGTCATCAGCAGTTGACATAGTTAATCACCTTCCTCCTCAATACCCTTTCTTTGCCTGGTTTCTAGGTCCCCGCACGCTAGGTCCCCACCTCACTGGTTGCTCCCGTCAGTCTCTTTTGCTAGTTCTTCCTCTTCTCTTGGCACATATACCAAGTCAGAATGCCCCAGCACTTCAGTTTCTTCTTCTCCCCACACTTACACTTATGTGATATCATCTGGTTCCTTCACTTCAATGCTGTCCCTATGTCCATGACTCCCAATATTATATCTCCAGCCCAGACTTACACTTTCTGAGCTCTCCCTAAATTTCAAACTTTTAAAACCGACTGCACCCTCAACATCTCCATCTGAATGTTTAATAGACACCTCAAATTTTGCATTCCCCATACTGAAACCTGATCTCTGCCTCCTGAAATCTGCTCCACCCACCATCTTCCCATCTTAGTACCAGGTAACTCGACTTTTCCAATAACTCAGCCTAAACACCTAGAGTTACTTTGCAGGCTTCTCTTTCTCTTGAAAAGTCGAAACCACATCCCATTCATCAGCATATACCGTAGGCACTACTTGCAAAGCCCGTGTGCAGCTGAACTGTTCCCCACCTTCGCTGCCCTGGTTTGAGCCATCAGCACCGTTGCTTGCTTAACTGCAGTAGCCTCCTCTCCCGCCTTTGCTCATCCATTCTATTTTTGACACAGCAGTCAGGCAGATCCCTTGAAACTGGTGTCACTCCTCTGCTCAAAACATTCCAGGGTTTTTCCCTCAGGAAAACACACCAAAACTTTTCATCTTTTCTCTTTGCTTCGCTGATCATGTCCTACTACTCTCCTCTACGTAAATGCTCCAGACACCTGGCTAGTCCAATTACTCTCCAACTTTAGGGCCTTGCATTGGGTGTTTCCTTTGCCAGGAACACTTTCCCCAAAATATTTATGTGACTAAATCTCTCCCCCTACTTCCCTGATATGCTTTATTCCCTTTATCCAGGCTTATTCTCTTCCACAGTTCCTATCATCTTCAAACATTCAGTTATTATGCTTCATTTGTGGTCCATCTCCCCCAAACTACAATTTAACTTCTTTGAAAGCAACAATTTTGTCTGTGTCCTAATGAAGCCCAAGGTCTAGAATAGAGTCTTTAACATAATAAGTGTTCAAAAAATATTTATTGGGTGGATGAAAGAATGAGACTATGTTATTAAATTCTGACTAATTTTTATTCCAAAAATGTCTCAAAATGTAATAGTAAGCAGTCATATAAGCTGTTAGAATATTTAATGACTTGGAAAGCTATTTACAATCTAGTGCTAAAACTTCTTACATACAACCAGGTTTCAGAAGAGTAGGTACAATATGGCACAATTTTTATTTAAACAATGTATACATTTGCACATAAAAAACTGGAAGGAAACACTTATTTTACAAGTTTTTCTGAAGTACCTACTATGCACCAGGCATTATGCTACTTGACTCTCCTTAGGATGAGATTATAAATTGCTTTTGTATCTTCTATATAATTATCTGTATTTTATGTATTTAGGTCCTAATGATCTATTAATTTTATAATAAATATAATTAAGCTGATTGTTTTTATTTGCTTATGTGCTCTTGAGTGGTCTGTCTTTGGGCAGCACATTTTCAGGATATATGTGTGGTCCTACGTGCATACTGGTTTGCTAGAGTAGTAATGGAAGAGGCTACAAATGGAGTTCTCTCTTAAATTCCACTGCCTAGACAGAATCCCAGATCTCCTCGCATGTTCAAACAACTGCGGGAAAAGCTATGGCATCGGCAAGCAACACTCCTCTAGCAACCAAGGAGATATTCTAGGCAATTTGTAGACAATTGGGATAAGAGCACGCGTTACACTGTTGCCACCATCCCTGGTCTTAGCATTTTAATTGCTTGTTAATAAGACACTTTGGAAAGCCTTGAGCATAACAGAGACAATACATGTTAAATTCCAGTATAATTGTCTTGTAGTCATTAAATCACCGCCAACTTGAACATGATTTCCTTTGTAAGAGGGTGCACTGTTATTTGAACAGTAAATTCTATGCACAGGTTTGAGGAGCAAACTTTACCTGGTGTTTATCCCCTTGGGGTATTTCTATAACATGCTATTTGAAGATTCCTCCATTTCAATTTTTTAAAACCTCTGTCGGCAGATGTCGAGTCAGGCTGTGAGATTCTCAGCATTAGAGTGGGACAGATGTTTTTCAGTGCTATTTTTTTCACTGTCACTTTGTGCTTTGTTATAGCAGTCAGATAATGAAATGAGTAATTAGCTCTTTTCTTTTTGCCACAGGATCATTTTATAAAATGGCAAATTAAGAGCTTTGAAAACGAGACATCTGCATTTGGCATGGCAGTCTCTAAGTCCAGGTGTGTCTTCCAGTCACGTTTGTTTAATTGAAGTGCGGGGGGCTTCGGTGTAGGCATTTGTTGCCAGGGGTGGTGGCCACATCAATTCTCCTTCCTGAGCAGCCCAAATATCACTTATTTTATCTATAAATAACCAGCTGGGGGCAAATCAGCAGCATAGTCCTGGTTTCTGGGAAAATATTTCCCGTTCGCCCTAGGCTAGGCTTTGTCTCTCAGATGACATCAGCAGTGAAAGCCTTCACACGTGTTGACTCTCCTATGTTGAAAGATACAATGAAAGCGTCAATAGCCCCTTTCTGGAGGGTTTTTCTACCCCAAATGCAATTCACATTGTCATTGAGGAACCTAGTTCCTCAACTTCTCTAATCTTAAAAAGAAATCATTTTTCTTTTCTCGCCTTCATCTACCTCATCACCCCATGGCTCCAGCTTTTGCTGTTTGCTCATTACACAGGTGACATGCTCAGCCAGCCACCTGTCCAAGTTTCTTTTTCTCTTTGGCTTCTTTGGCCCTCATTGTGAACATGAGTGTTTTCTGAACAAGAAAGAATTTTATTCCATGTGAGCTTCTCCCTGCTCCCTTCAATCCCCTACACCGTCCCATGGCTGACAGATAACTTGTTCAGGGAAAAGCTAGCAGAAAAATCAACTGACTTATTGCCTGAAGTGACCACTCAAAAAATAAGACTTTCTCAGGATGTTGCTATAACTACTATGTTCTGTTAGAAGAGACATTCTTTCTGCTGGTAACGATGTTGGGTTAGGAGACGCCACAGAAAGTAAGAGCTCAGTGATAATCACTATTGTGCAGCCCTGGATGACAGGGCATGTAGTGATCAGCTGATTACAACAATGCATTAGAGCGTTTGTTTAATGTAGTCAAGGTCAGGAGGTCTGCTTCACATTGGTACTAGACAGGAAACTCAAAGTATTATGTATGCCAGCAACAAGTGCCATGATTGATTTTTTGTTATGGAATTAATCTGTCAAGAGTTGCAGTTTCAGGTTCACTGCGATGAATTATATGTCCGGCCCAGCTGGAAGACACAGTGCTGGAGAAAAGGGCTAAGCTGTCTTTGCCTATTTACCTCAATCAGAGCTCTGTTAAGTGCTTGCTGCTACTGCTGTTGATAGGGAGGTAGATGTGAGGACTGGAGCCAAACATCATTTCATTTAAATGGCAATGAAAATAAGACCCCTGTGTGGCAGCCAGACCAGATGGGGATGGAATAGTTGAGCTGAGTTTCTTAACCTCTGGGTCTAGTTGTAGAGACTGATTTAATGCATCTGGGTAGAGCCCAGGGAGTTACATTTTAACAAACATCACGGGTGGTCCTCGACCTCATTTGAAAAAGGTATAAGGTGTTGGGGCATCACTGTGGTTGGTAATGAGTCATTAGACAAAGAATTACCTTGTCATACTGTACACGTGTGGGAAGCCCTTGAGAAGTGTTGGGCAAGGGTGAATTGGCATTTTAGAAGGAAGACTCAGGCAACAGCACACAAATGGATTAGAGACAAAGACTAAAGTAATGAGAACATTGAGGAAGCTATTTGCTTGGAAATTATGGCATTATTTCAAGGTGGGGACATCGAACTGGGCTGCCATCCTCTACCCCCATACAGCTCCATGTTCAAAGCAAAAGCATATCTTCACCATGGCCAAAAGCAATCATCTTTTATCTTGTGTACATCACACTGTAAAGTCACTTCATAGGCTTGACTCTTCTGAAATAAATTTAATTTTGATTCCCATCTCCCTCTCCTTTCCACCTCTCTCTTTGCTTGTCCCTAGCTGGCCAAGTGCTAGTTTCTGGGAAGCTATTTCAGGGTGGGGAGTCAAAAAATACTTACATGAATAATTGTTAAAATGAACTATTCATTACTATCTGAGAGAGGATGGTCAAAAAATTTTTTAGAGAAGCATGAGTTTTTGTTGTTGTATTGTTTTGTTTTTCAAAAATGCTTCAGCCAATGCCCAATTAATTGGTAATTTTAATCTCTTAAAGGCAGGAAATATAAAATATAGAACCATGAGATCTCAGAGGAAGCAGGTCCATTATAGACTATCCAACCAAACTTATCCAAAGCATGAATCCCTTTCACAGCATCCCCTCCAAGATATATTACCACTAACAATGTCTAAAACTTATATAGCACTCATGTCTTTACATTTGTTATTATTTAACCCTCACAACATTACCAAGAACATACTAGGCATTGCTTTTATCTCCATTTTAAACTGAGGCACAAAGAAAGCACAATTTGCTAAGCGGCAGAGCTGGGATTTCAACCCAGGCAATCTGTCTCCAGAGGGTGTGCTTACCCATTAGGCTATACTGCTTCCAGTGGAGGTTCTGCCTAAATACTTTCAGGTATGGGGAGTTCACTAGCCCCAGAAACCACCTACTTCATTCTTGTTTGTTCTGGTGTTCAGACATATCTTGTAATGATCTAAAGTCTTCTTCGCTAATATTTCCACCAACTGAGTCCTCTGGAATAATAAAAATCTTAATCTGCATATTACCAAAAATCTTTTACTGGGAATTCAGATTTGTCTTCCAAGACTTAGTTTATATGTTACTTCTCTGTAAAGTTTTTGGTTCTGAAAGTTAAATGCTGGTGTATTATTTTTCCTTCACAAGTTCTCTGTGTGTATAATTATTGCTGCATTGGTGTGTTTTCTAACGTAATTTTTTAAATAAAAAAAGGACTTAATATTTTCTTATTAAATTTCATTCAAGATTGAGCCTACTGAGATATACTGCTATACCAAAATATTGCCCAGTAGTCCTGGTTTTATGTTAACATTCATAAAACTAAAAGAAAGCAGAGCTCAAAAAGCTTAAGTTACCCAAGGTATTAGTAAGTGAATTTGCATCCAGCTCTGACGTAAAAATGCTTGCAAATGAAATTGCTTGCTCTGGCTCCTGGTCTGCTTTTCACCACATCTGTTTCTGGCTTGCTTCAAACTCAACCCTTGCCCCTCCGCACTGAGAGGGGCATGGCTGCAGGGGACTTCCTGTTTTAGCAGCCACCTCACTCTCTATTCTTCATTTTTATTTGACTTGAATTGTGAGAAAAGGTATTGTCTTGATATATTGTCTAATCACACTGTAGCTTTTGGCTTAATACTGACTTTTTTTAGTCATCTCAACTGTGTTATCTGTGATTATGGCTTTTAAAAATAACTTAAAGTCATAATGAAATTAATTTACCACTGTGCTAATGTTCACAAAAAAATATTCTGAAGACTAACGAGAATTAGCAGAAGGGTTTTTAAAGCTCTATTATTGGTCTAGGGCATGATATGGCATCAAGGGTGTCAGCATTCTTTTTTCTAGCCAAAATAATGTTTAGGAAGGTATTTACAAGTTTATGAACTACATAGGACTATGCAACTGTCAAGCAGTATGACAGCTTGTACTAAGACGGAAGAGTGTAGTGACAGTGGACATCACCTCAAAGATCACTCCAAATCCTAAAAATAAGGACAGTGTTAGGAAAGAAAAATATAAAATTCTCGCTGTAAGATCTTGAGATAATTTCTAATCTTCTTTAGTTTTTCTTTTCCTTCTCCATTATCAAAATACATCTGCAAACATAGGACATTCTTTACCTCCATTTTTGAATTACTTGTCTTCATTTTCATCCTAAATAATTTTTTTTACATCTTTTCTTCTCTAATTAACTTAACAATGTATCATTAGACACCAACTATGATCTTAAAACTATGTGAGTTACTCTGAAAGATTCATAGAAAGATAACTACAGTATCCTTCTTAGAATTTTAAATCAGTTGGTGAGACAGACTACACAGAGGGGAAACAGCCCTCTTGCTGATACATTCAGTATAACTTCCAGGACTAAATCCATCATGCTAGATACATATGCTATAAGAATTGTAGAATTTATTCATTTACCTTGAAGATATTCAGTGAATGCCTACGTGTGTAGTATTTTGGAGAAGGCCTGGGGACACGAAGATGAGTAAGATATGCTCCCTGCCCTCAAGAGCTCAAATGCAATAACACTGGGAGAGACAGAAACATAAAGAGGTAATCAGAAGTCACCCCAGTGGGGCTTTGTGTTAGGCCTGGAAAGACAGATAGGATTTTACTATATGCAGAACAGAAGGAAGCTAGTGAGGTGGCACAATTCAGCTAGGCAACACGACAAGAGAAATCTAGGAGGTGGTAGGGCACACAGCTTGAGGAGGAGAGTGGCTTTCTATCTGGAGGAGAATTGGAGACAAGTGAGGAGTCAGCCTGGTTCGCAGGACGACTTTCTGGATGTGGCTGCCGGGGTGTTGCCAGGGCCTTGCGATGGGAAGAAACGCAGCGAGAGGCTGTGCCTTACTCAAAACGACACCTAAAGCTTTGTTTCTTTTTTTAAATGATTTTTATTTTACATATACATGCATTGTTTTATAACATGATTTTATATGCACACTAGACTTTAATAGAGTCCTTCTTCCCCTTGTACTCCATCCCTAACACCTATAGGGTCTGGAGCAAGGCGTATGTTTAAATATTTGTAATCTATAAATAAAAGCAGTTCTATCTTCCTGCCTTGACAAATATGCCTTCAAAATAGCCTGGAAGATCAGTTTTGAATTTAAGAGTTCTTAGTGTCTTCCAAGTTCCATGCTGGAATATTGTGGTTTGGGAAAATCTCACTGGTTGCCCTCTGCCCACTCGTTCCACACTCTGGGAAGCCGAAACATATCTGGACACTTCTGTCACTTAACAAGCTCCATTATACCCCTATACCACGGTCACAAACAACCACCAGGGCCCAGAGGGATATTCATTGAGATATGGCCCACTCTTGGAAGAATATACTAGAGGAAGAATTCTGCATAAGCCTTCATGATGGACTTTGAGCCCTGGATTATGGGCACCCAGAATGTAGCCTAAAAGTTAGGGTTGGGGGAGATCAGCCACTGGTGAGCCTATTTCTTCACCCCTGGTACTCCTACCCAGCAAGGAGGAGCATGGAGAGAGGAAGGGCAACAGTTGTTTCTGCTAAAGTGCAGGACACGGGGCAGGGACCTCTCTCTACCAGCTATAAGGGCAGTATTCCCCTACCCCATCATGCACTGGTTACGTTATCTTGAATCTTTTACCTGGAGGGTTATAACTGAGGACTTTTTATGCTGGATATTCCCAAAGCTTCTAATTAGATGGTGTCTTAACTCAAAAATTACATTTTAATTTCCCCTTAAAGGCCTGTCTTTAGAAACCATCTTCCTCCAAGCCAGAGTCAACAGTCAGTTTGCGTGTGTGTGAGCATGTGTTGGAAGGAAAAATGAAATGGAAATTCACCTTTCTTAAGTGGCAAACATGATGGATTATTAATTATCAACATTAAACTCTTTCCAAACTTCTTTAGCTCACATTTTCATGTGTTTCTCTACCAGTGTAGAGAAAAATACCTCTTTTGCCATTGAGGCTGGAAAAGGAGTAAAAAATACATTGTAGGGGAGAAAAAAAAGCCCTGTCCCTCTGGCTGCAAAGAAGTATAGGCAGGAGTTCACCAGAGGATGGGGTGGGGGTGGGGTGGCTGTGACAGTACTGTGAGTTCTATCCTGGGAGCCAGTGGAAGAGCTTTGGATAATGTGTCTGAGGGCACAAGGACTTCTTTCCTACTCTCTCTACAGGCACCTGGAGGAGGTAGCACCAACCTTGGTAGAGACAGCCCCGTGAGAGTAAGGGTAGATGGTCAGCAAAGTTGACAGAGAAGAAGACTCTGAGTGCTCTTATCAGACTCCCACTTCCCCTGGGCTCCTTGATGGCAAAGGCAGGACCCCAGCACCCTGAATGCTGGCAGCTATTACTTCATTGCTCTATGAATGGCTTCTCTCATGTATAGACTTCTGTTCCCATCAGTTGAGATATATGGCTACAGGAGACTTTGTGTTTGTTTTTCAACTCTTAGTCCTTATCTTGCTTGGCCATTCATGAACACTTGACACAGCTAATCAGTCTCTGCTCCTTGAAAAACTTTCTTCATTTGGCTTTCAGACTGTTACTCTCTTTCTCTGGATTTACTTCCTACTTCACGAGTGACATCTCCTCTTCTTTCTCCTCCTCCTCCTTCTTATCTTCTTCTTTTTCCCCTTCTTCTTGTCATTTTTTGTCTGTTCCTCCCCATCTCCCTAGCTTATAAGAGCTGGAGAGTCCCATGGCTCATGCCTCAGACTTCTTTGCTTCTTTCTTGTTATCACTCTTTGGGTGACCTCACCTAGTTTCTTGGCCTGAAAAATCACCTATATGCAAGGATTCCTAGATTGGAATGTCCACACTGGACCTCTCCTCTGAACTTTAGACTAATATATCCATCTACTTACTCAACAGTGTATTTGAAAGTCCATTGTTAAATTAAAATTGGATATTGCTGCTGGTCAAGACAGCAGCGTAGGCAGACATGGCTTGCCTCTTTGCACAACCACATCAAAATTACAGCTAAAATATAGAACACCCATCACTCAGACCATCAGAAATTGAGTTGAATGGAAGTCCAACAACTACAGAATTAAAGAAACCACAAAAACTGAGACTGGTAGGAGGGGTTCAGATGCGGAAAGGATTGGTCTCTCACCTATGTGCAGTGGATAAAGATTCGAGAGGGATATCTCAGGAGCGAGAAGGCCCAGCCCTACAAGAATTCCAGGGTTCCAGTACCAGCCCAGGGTTCTAGTGCCAGGAAGATAAGTTCCCACAACTTCTGGCTGTAAAAACCAGTAGGGATTGAGTTAATAGAAGAAATTTCTGGAGCCCCAAATGGCTCCTCTTAAAGAACCCACACATCGATTCACCTACTCGGTCTCACTCCCTTTGAGCTCCAGTGCCGGAGTAGCAGCTTGAAGGGCACAAGTGACATACTGGGAGAACCTAAAGTGTCTGGCATCAGGGCAAGCAAAGACCATTGTCGCATTTCTGAGCCTTCTGCCTGCAAATCCATGGAGCCTGCAGGCTGGTGCTATATTTGAGACTCTATCGACATGGCTAACATGGTTTGACCCATCTGGGAGATTCCCAGAGACTCTGCCTCACCCAACTTAGGAGCACACTAAACCTGCTTTTCCATAGAAATGTCCAGTCTTGGTTCATGCTTCACAATTTGTCCTAAATCCTATCAAAGAAGTAACAACAGGTCTCAGTGAGCCCCAGGCTTGCAACTAACAGCAGCCAGCCTAGTTTCATAGCTTGGCTTTGCCTGGGAATCTTCAAACTCACCACAGGTAGCTGCCTTCTCAGATTACTTTATAGCTCAGGAACAGTGACTCTGGGCAAAACACAAGTGGGGACTGACCTTGGCCGACACCACCCTGAAAACACTAGGTCTAGCACACCCAGTGGACAGCTACAGATCACTTTGGAGAACTGCCACCCTACCCCTGCACAGCTGATCCTCCAAAGAGGGTGAAGGTTGGTGGTAAATGGTCATAGCTATCCTTGCAGCTGACTGGCCTGGGTAAATCTACCCCCACTCATTGATCTACCAACAGCAACCAAGGCTCAACTACAAGAGGAAGGTGTACTCAGCCCACATAAAGAGTGCAACTCAAATACCCAGCTTGGGTGATAGGGGAAGCTGTGCCACTGGACCCTTCAGGACACCTACTACATTAGACCACTACCAAGACACAGAGTCAAAGAAGCTCTACCTAATACACAGAAACAAACACAGGGAGGCTGCCAAATTGAGCAGACAAAAAAACATGCCCTAAATGAAAGAACAGAACAAAACTCCAGAAAAAGAACTAAACGAAATGGAGATAAGCAAACCAGCAGATGCAGAGTTCAAAGCACTGGTTATTAGGATGCTCCAAGAACTCATTGGATACTTCAATACCATAAAAAAGGCCCAGGCAGAAATGAAGGTTACACTAAGTTAAATGAAGAAAAATTTACAGGGAACCAAGAGTGGAGTGGATGAAGCTGAGAATCAAATCAATCATTTGGAACATAAGGAAGAAAAAAAACATTCAACCAGAACAGCATGAAGAAAAAGGAGTAAAGAAAAAAAAAGAACAATAGGCTAAGGAGCCTCTGGGGCAACTTCAAATGTACCAACATTTGAATCACAGGGGCACTGGAAGGAGAAGAGAAAGGGCAATAAATCGAAAATTTATTTGAAAAAGTAATGAAAGAAAAATTCCCTAATTTGGTGAAGGAAATAGACATACAAATCCAGGAAGCACAAAGAGTCCCAAACAAGGTGGGCACAAGAGGGCCACACCAAGACACATCATAATTAAAATGCCAAAGGTTAGGATAAAAAGAGAATCTTAAAAGCAGTAGGAGAAAAGCAGAGAGTTACCTACAAATGAGTGCCCATAAGACTGTCAGCTGATTCCTCAAAAGAAACTTTGCAGGCAAAAAGGGGCTGGCAAGAAGTAATCAAAATCATGAAAAGCGAGGACCTACAACCAAAATTTTTCTATCCAGTAAAGCTATCATTTAGAATGGAAAGGCAGATAAAGTGTTTCCCAGACAAGGTAAAGCTAGAGGAGTTCATCATCACCAAACCATTATTACATGAAATGTTAAAAGATCTTATTTAAGAAAAAGAAGAAGATCAAAACTATGAACACTAAAATGATAACAAGCTCACAACTATAACAACCGAATCTTAAAAATAAGCAAAGAAACAAAAACAAACTAAGCAAACAATCAGAACAAGAACAGAAGCATAGATATGGGGATCATTTGGAGAGTTGTCAGCTAAGGGGGAGGGGGAAATTGTGCAGGGATCAAGAAGCATAATTGGTAGGAACAAAATAGATGAGAGGTTGTTAAGAATAGTATAGGAAAGGGAAAAGCCAAAGAACTTACACACATGACCCATGGACATGAGCTAAGCAGGGTGGGGCAGATTGCTGGAGGGAAGAGGATTTCAGGCAGACGGGGGCAAAGGGAAAAAAACTGGGACTACTGTAACAGCATAATCAATAACATATACTTAAACAAAAATTGGATATTGATCCACTGTCATATAGGGTACTTAAACATAATGTTTTCAATAATTGATAGAATAAACAGTCAAAATTGAATAGGACAGATAAAATTTAAACAGTACAATGAATGATTTAAAACTAGCAAGAACACTGAACCCCAAAACTCCAAGATAAACTTTCCTCTCTGGTATACATGGAATATTCATGAAAATTAATAATGTACTAGTCCATCAAAGAGCCTCAATAAATTGCAATAAATTAGTACCATCATAGTTTATTTTCTGATCACAATGTATATTATTAGAAATTAATAACAAAAAGACCCTAAAGACTCTAAATGTTTGTAAATTTTAAGTTATACTTCAAAACAACTCCAAGTAGAGAATAAACCAATGGAATTCAGAAACACTTACAATAAACATTTTTTGAAACCATATTGACCAAAACTTGTAGTACACAAATAATACATTACATAGAGAGTTTATGGCCTTAAATACTTGGACCCATATACAAGCATTCCTTTGGGTACATGTAGGAGTAAAACTACTGGGTCATGCACAGTGGGAACATTCAAGTTCACCATGTAATGCCAAAGAGTTTTCCAAAGGGCCTCTACTGATTTATAATCCCACCAAGTGTACATGGCAGTTCTTGTTCCACATGATCACCAACACTTATATCTTCCTACCATTTCTTTGTGATACTAGTCCACTATTGAATCAATGTAGTGAACATCTTTTTGCCAGATTTTGGGTTCTCATGCTTCTCTCCATTGTGTCTTTTTGTGAAGAGGGGTATAAAAAACTTCCACATGATAAAACTTGTTTTTCTTTATAAATTAAATTTTTATATCTTCTTTAGGAAATCCTTACCATCCCAAAATCACAAAGGAATTCTCCTCTATTCCATTTTAAAAGGTTTATGAATTTTCCTCACATGCAAGCATTTAAAATAACTGGAATTGATTTTTGTGTCTGACATAAGGTAAGGGCCTAATTTCACCTTTTGTTCAGTGAAGAACAAATTTTCCCAATGCCTTTTATTATATAATCTGTCATCACCACACTAACCTGCAATGCCAGTTTTCTCATATATCATGTTTCCATGTTAAATGGGTTTATTTCTAGATCCTTTGTTTTTTGGGGGAGTTATTTATATTCCCCTGAGCTAATAAAAAGATGATAATTGCTATAGCTTTATAATTTTTAAAAATATCTTGTATGGAAATTTTCTTTCCGTTCCCTCTGTGAAAAACAGGCAATTTTATGACATCAGGTTCTCTTACCCATGATCACATTACAGCTTTCCATTTATTTACATATTGTACATGCATGTTCATAGTAATAAAACCTAGAATCAACACACTCTCCATCAACAGCAGAATAGATGTTGTGACATTTTCAAAATATGGAATAATATAAAAGAGTTAAAATGAGTGAGAATAGAAGTATACATTAATATGGATGGTTTCCAAAAAATAATTTTGAATAAAGCAAAGTAAATCATTGGTATGCTGTATAATTACATGTATACAAAATGCATAAACTAGCAAAGTAAAACAACATATTTTCAGGAATATATACACATCTGGTAAAACTAGATAAGAAGCAAAGAAAATAATTAACACTGAATTCAAGATACAGCTTTCCTCAAAAGTAGGAAAATAGTGGGTATCATGTTGGGGCAGGGAACAGAGCAGAGCTTCTAGAGTATAAGTAATATTCTATTCCTAAAGCTCAGTGGCAGGTCTATTTTTAACTGCAGATTCTGTGTGTGTGTGTGTGTGTGTGTGTGTGTGTGTGTGTGTGTGTGTGTATCAGAAAAAAGTCCATCCGTTGTTAATATAATGAGAACAGTTTGTATGACATCGATATAACCTGGTAGCCAAGGACAGAGTGGACTGGAATGCACATGTGTGAACAATGACGACTTCACTGTACTAGTCAGTGGGGATGGTAGATGCTATTGAGTGAGCATCTGTACTGGGTGTCTGTCATATTCAAAATGACTGAGTGAATAGAGAATGAATCTGCATCATCTTTTGTGTTAAGCTTAAACATTTCTCCACTGAAATTATTTGGATGATTCAGAGGGCCACAGCTATAGGCAACTGGAGATAGGCAGCTTCATCATGACAACACACCTGCTCATGCATCACACCTCGTGCAGAATTTTTTTGCGAAACATCAGATCTTCCAAGTGACTCAGTCTGCCTATTTGGCACCCTGTGACTTTGGCTTTTCCTGACACTAAAATCATCTTTGAAAGGGAAGAGATTTCAGAATGTCTGTGAGATTCAGGAAAATACAACAGGGCAGCTGATGGCAATTGGGAGAACTGTGTGAGGTGCAAAGGTGCCTGCTTTGAAGGGGACTGAGGCATCATTGTCCTATGTACAGTTTCTTGTATCTTGTTATCTTCTTCAGTAAATGTCTCTATTACATGGCTGGATACCTCCTGGACAGACAATATATATGTGTGTGCGCACCGTGTATATATATATATATGGTACATTTTACTGCAAAAGAAAAAAATGAATATGAAAGTCTTGGAAAGTTTTAGCAGAGATAAATATTTTAAAAATGACTTTCAAATTAGTTGTGGGAGAGACAACTATAAAAGATAGAGGGAGTTAAATTTGCTCCTTAAGAAAATCAATCCTGAAAACTATAGGAAACAGAATGTCGCTTATGTAAGAAACATAAAATGCACTTTAATCAATACGTCTATACAAAAATGAAGGTCTTCATTTCTATCAAAAGCTAGGCAAAGCAATATGTATTTATATGTTTAAAATTATAATCCTTAATGTCTATATGAATCTATTTTTATGATGTCTTGCCTTACTAAGCTTATCAATATCAACTATGAGAACATCCGATAAGAAGGCTTCTATGGTCTGGTTCCCTCACCCAAACTGAAACCTAGTTTCTTGTCTTTCCTCATTACCCAGTGGGTGGAGGCTAGTGAAAAAGAGTGAATAATACATAAAATGTATATCTGTGTAGCGTGAGTAAAAATTTTAAGTCCTGTTAACGTACGTTATATTTTCTTGGAATTAATATCTATCTTATAACTACCATGTCCATTTAATTTATATTGATTATTGTAACAGAGACTGTTTTTCTCCTCCTGGAACAATAGCTAGAAAACATTTCCTGATCTCTCTTGCAGCTGGATATGGTCACAAGACTGAATTTCAGCCAGTGGAATATGAGTAGAAATGGTGCATCCAACTTCTAGGTCTATTAAAAAACAAAACAAAACCCTACCATAAAAACCTCCCAGGTGAGACTGCCAATGATACATTCTACTTCCAGCTGAATAGAGACAGCACTGCCGTGGAACCTGGGAGAGACAGTAGAAGATAGTGCGGCACTCAGAGGGAAGGAGCCTTAGTCACTGTAACCTAACTGGCAGATGAGACTGCCTGACCAGGAACACCTGTGCTAAATGCCATGCGTAAGCAATAAGCTTCAGTGATAAGATGCTTACAAGGTCTGGGGGTTTATCTGTAACAGCCATTAGAATTTATCTTAATACCAAGAAAGCGATTTAAGATTTTTTAAAAAGGGGAGGAATGGGGTTACAATTGGATTTTTTTTTTCTTCTCTCTAGAAAACAGATCCAAAGTAGTTCCCTATGTGCTAGCTGGCTGGGCAGAACCAAAGAGGGAAGAGGGCGACTTCTCATCTGCTGCCCTATGAGCTTTATAAATTGTGGCAAAGTAGTCTGTGTCCAAAGTTATATTACTGCCAGTGGCCCATCAGCCAACAAACAGTGGGATGCAAGGCCTTTAAAGGCTTGACCTGTAATGGCATGCATTCATGGAGTCAAAAAAAATACTTGTTGAGCAACTATTATGTTTTGGAAACTGTAAAAGGTTCTGAGGATACTGTACTGTAAAAGTGTTTTCCCAAGTGGAAACACCAAACATTGCTAATGGAATTATTGCTATTACTGAATATCTAGAATTCATTTATCCGTTATGCCCTCCACGCTTTCGGGGAAAAGGAGGATTTGTTTGATTTTGTTTAGCTATACCTTGAATTTTGTTTTTCCCTCTTCCCAATAGAAATAATTTTATTTTTTTTCTTAAGATATCACTAAGTGCTGGTACTCACAAAATAGCTTTGTGCTTCACTGTATTTCTATGTTCTAATGTATCTAAGTGAACTCATGTGACTAATTCCTGCTGGTGGAAAATTAAAAAGGAGTCTGAATCCTTTCTAATCTGAGGCAGATGAGAGTGGATGTGCCTTCTCCACACACGCTCTTTGTCTCTCCCAGCCAAGAGGCAAAGGATCTGGAGTTTTTTGAGTTGCAAGATAGACATAGCCTGGTCTCCAAGTCACAGCTTGCATGAGAGCCACGCAAGTGTGCCACACAACTCACAACGGACGGTGCCGTGAGTGGGAGATAGACTTTGGTTGAGTTAATCCAATGAGATTTAGATCTTTATTTAATGATCAGCAACCTGATAAATACAAAAGACTGTGCTATATATTAAGACAAAAGAGCAGTAAAAGATGAACAAAATCTATTAAAGTATTAGAAAAGAAACCAAGGAAAAAACATATTCTCAATCTCACGTGTATTTTACTGAAGAAGGCTCTTGCAGAAATTCTCGGCTCTTTTAACAAGCCAGGAGCTTGCTCTGCCTTCCTTATGACTGATCACAAAAATGCCACATGATCACAAAAAGTTACCACATTTCGCTGGAAGCCTGAAAATTTAATATTGAAATAATTAGAATTTTTTATGAGTCAATGTGGAATTACTAATAATGTTTTAGCACAAGGGAATTGATTTAATTGGGATAGAGAATTAAAATACTTTATTAATGTTGCTAACATAATTATCATTAAATATTATTAATACACTAGCAGTGATATATGCAGAGGCATGATGTTATAGGGAGAACAAATGAGAAAAAAACAAAGGCTTTGCAACAATTCGTTAGATCTGAGAGGGTAGAGCTATTCCCTGGTGCAAGAATTTTTATGTTGTATTTGTAAAAGAAATATGTTCTTTTCTCAAAGTCTGCTAAAGATGAAGACAACCAAGAGAAATGTACATTGAATGTCAAGAGCTGCTTTCTTCACCATGAACATTGAAGGCTAGCAAAGAAAATATTGATAAGATGATGTTGCATATTAATAAAACAGGCTTCTGTGTTCTTTTCTCTAAAATACCATTTACCTAGAGTAACATAAATTGGAAGGGCTTCTTATGAGATTTTTTCCTTGCTGTTTTTTAAATAAACCTTCGCTACCTATTAAGAAACAACTATGTTTATTCTTTAAGTACTATATGTACTCACTAAGAATTATGCTACTATCATTCTGTTGATAGCTGCATTTATGAGCCAATTCAAAATCCAAAATATCTGCCTCAGATATGAGCTACATGAAGTACACGTTCATAAAGATATGTTGTTGCAGCATAATTTCCTTTTTCTTATTAATCACCTTTCTGAGCACCTTGTTCGCCAGACTTCAGCTTTACTTCTGTATTTTCTAATCAGGAAAATGCACTTCCTAAAGAAAACAGCTTATGTCATTACTGCATGCCTGAAAACTCTAGTGCAAGAAAGCACAGTTGGTTGTTGCTTTCAACCAGCTCCCACTGTGATGGGATAAAATGTGTCTAAACATGTAATCATAATCTCCAGAGGTAGGCTAGGGCAGGCATCATACTTAAAAAAATTGACAGTCTAGGAAGGAACTGTGTTCGGTTGAGAAATTTGCATAAGTTTTAAAAAAATAATCACAAGCATTATTTCTTCATTGGTCCCTTAGACCAAGTTTCTAATACCTCTGTTTTGACATGCCAAGTGAAAATAAGCTGCTGATATATTCAGAAAAACAAGGGCTCCAGGGTTGTATGCTTGGATAGAAATATTAATTTGCATTAGGAACATTGATACACTGAACTCAGACAACAAAATATGTAGGATTGAGTTTTTTGTGTCATATCCCATAAACAGCATCATGTTTATCAACAATTAAAATTACAGAATCACAAACATTTAGACCTGGAAAACATCTCTTCTACAGTCATAATTTAATGTCTTTATTTTCAGAGAAGGAAATAGAGCACAGAAGGGTCAAGTGACTTACTCAAGATCACACAACTACTTAAAGATAGAGCAGGGTTGGAAATTCATGTCTTTCAGATAATTGAGCACTTCTTTTGTATATACAATGCACAGGGTAGACCAGATAAGTTATGAGCGAATGGAAGCCAATGTACCACCCAGATGATCCAGAGTGATTCCTATAGGTAGAGATATTCATTCATTTGCTGCAGATACTTGAGGAGGAACTTGAAAATACATTACTCTCAAAACTCACTTGAATTCAATATAACAAATGTTTATGGAAACCCTTCTATGTGAAGTCACAGAATCAGGGTACGTGGGCACTTTGTGTATTTGAATATCTAATAAAACCTTTTAGGATATTCCCATGGAAGGCACATGTGTCCTCTGCATATTTTAATGTGATCAGTACACAGCCAGGCAATAGAGAGCAAACGGGAGAGGAGCATTTCAGTGTTTGTGGGAACAGACGGGAGGGCACAGCAAAGGGATCGTGAGGAAAGAAACTGAATCTCTTCTGCACCTAAACTGGAAGTCTTGTCCTGTTGTTTTCTCTCTCTCTCTCTCTCTCTCTCTCTTTCTCTCTCCCCATTTTTCTTTCTTCTTCCTTCTCTTCACTTTTCATTCCCCAGGGCTTCTCAGAAATAGGTAGAAGTCTGAGATATTTCAGAAACACATAGAGGGCTGGGATATTTCCTCTTTTCAAAAAAATTTTTTGAGGCTTCAAGTACATAAAAATAAATGACAAATTAGGATATGTATACTAAATGCTTTCATTTAACAAATAGACAATTTTTATATATATACAAAACAATACCATTGCACTATTCAAAATATAATTACAATTTTTAAAGAATTATTTCACTGCTTAATAGACACTGTGATCCTAATTGGTGCACAAGCCTAAAATTGAGGGAAAGATGCCCTCTTTCTAATTTGTGTTTCTATCTTCTTTCTCACTTGCCTGTGTGGTTGGATGAAAAAATCCAGAATTTTAAATACGAAAACTTCTATGTACGTGCCAACCAAGACCTGCCCTCTCCCTCCCTGTCCCCTATCCACTTTAAAAATCATCATATTTTGCCCTGGCTGGTGTGGCTCAGTGGATTTAGTGCCGGCCTGCGAATGAAAGGTCAGGGCACACGCCTGGGTTGCAGGCCAGGTACCACCCAGTGGCGGGGCTCGCGAGAGGCAACCACACATTTATGTTTCTCTCCCTCTCTCTAAAAATAAATAAATTTAAAAATTAAAAAAGAACTCATCATCTTTTCCCTTCTTCAGTGGCCTGTACCAGAGAGGGCAGAGCACAGTGTTGCAGAAGCACAAGATCAGGATCTCTCTCAGGCCCTCTCGCTGGGTTTCAGGGTCTGACAAATGGAGAGAAGCTGAGCAGTGGCAAACCAAAAAAGGGAGCTCACTCAAGGAAGCACCAGCAACTGTTCCAAGGGGACAAAATTTATAAACAAACCACGTGAGAAAGTAGATGGGATAAGCATTATTTTAATTTTGAGACTCAAAGTCCAAGGAGAAAGCTGAATAAAAGGTCAAGGTAAATGGGCAGAGGAGGGCAGGTGACACACTGGAGTTCGCTGTGCAAACTCCACCCTTTTATTTTTATTTATTTATTTATTTTTATTATAAAAAATATATAATCTTTATTATAATTTTCCCATTACCATTTAATCCCCTTATACTCCCCTCCCCCCAGTAATCACCACCCTGTTGTCCACATCCATGAGTCCTTTTTCTTTTTTTGCTCAACCCCTCCACCCCCTAACCTTCTGCCCACCCACTAGCTGTCATCTGTTCTCCGTCTATGAGTCTGTCTCTGTTTTGGTTGTTAGTTCAGGCTAATTGGACCCACTGACAGAAGGGGATCTCATTCTTCCCATCATCTTAAACTTGGATGGGAAAAAGTTGGTTCAGAGTTTAGGTCAGAGTTGGTGGAAAAATATAAACAAAACCACCCTCAAATCTTTCATCTCTTCCCTATATTAGACTAATAATCAACTTTCATTACTCAGGAGCTGGTCAACTAAAATACTCTTTATCTACACACCAGACATTTGTTCTCCATTGTTCCTCTACTAGAGTAAATATGGGAAAAAAAGAACAGCTGAAATCCAAACCATTTAGAGTCTGACTTGGTAGGAAGACAGGAAAACCATTTAGCAAAATCATTTTTTTAATTACATGGGTTTAATTTCACCATTATTATTGGCTTCATTAAATCAAATGTTTGAGAACAGGTAGTTTCTAAACTTCATCTGGATAAAGGGCTGCAGAAGTTGATACTGGCCACTTCTTACACGTAGGCTTCAATCCAGGACTACAAACCTCCCAGGTTTCTAGCCCTGGAATCTCATGTGAAACTACTATGTATGTGCATTATCCAGGGCTGATTGTCTACAGATTCTATTAGAGCCTCAAAACAAGTCTGTGACCTAAAACTTTAAAAATAACTTCTTGTTTTGTAGCCTCACATTCATTTCCTATCTTAAGTGACTTCCATCCATGTCAAAAGATAATTTAGTTTGTTCTTTCTTTTTCAGACATCAAAATGGTCCAAGACCAGACAGAATACACCCCTACCACATAAGCTTGTGATCTAAGGCACACTGAGCACGGCTGGCTTGAGGCTCCGGGTGTGTGACTAGAGGGTGGTTACAAAATGCAGGCTGCGGTGGGTGGGGCATCTGTTCAACACAGTTTCTCAGGGAAGTTGAGGTTCAAGTCCTGGTCATTATGCTTTAATCCTGTCCTATAAAATTACAGAAGAGAAATAGGAAAACGAACCCAAGTTTGAATTCCAAGCAGGCTTTTCCCACAGAGAGGTACGCAATTGTTCTCATTATCGTAAACATTCAGTCTTCTTCAATGAAAGACAAAATGGCGGATTGTCTCCATCTGTTTTGACTGGCTTAAATATGGTCCTGCCAGCAAATGAGGACTTCTGAATTTCCAGCATCTGTAAAGTTTAGACATCTATTTTATATTCCCCTAATCTACTTTGAAAATGGCCAGAAATGACACTTTGTTGCAAGAATGTATTTCCCCTCCCAAACCAGTTTCTGGGCAGGTATTTAGGTCTTCACAGACCAAGCCCTCTCTGCATTCTGTCAAATGTACTTATGCAGCACACTTTTCTTACACTTCAACTGTGCTCCAGTGCCTGACCCTTTGTCTAGATTATTGTTTTCAGCCAGCCTGGTGTTTGGCTGACTCCCAGGGTTTTGATAACTACATTTGGAAGGGTAAATCTGAAAATGGAGAGGGCCATATAAATTGCACTTAGAAGTGTACACATTTGAAAATTTAATGGGATGCATCCATCACTCCTGGACACCAAAATGATGATTTCATAGATCATGTAATTGTTCTGAACATCTTCTCTTGACAACCCTCATCTTTGAACTTGTACCTGTTTCATTTATTGCAGCTATTTGGATCATTTAAAATTTAGTCTACTTTTTTCCAGGTGATTTATTTAATGTTTATAAGTCCATCTTGACATTTTCTTACATTTCTTCCACCAAAAAAAAAAAAATCTCACCCTTATGGTCTTAGTGGAGGCATCATTTACAGCTAGAGAAGCATATCTGAAAATGCATTACCTTTAAATAGTAGGATTCATCATCTGAGTTCATGTCTGATAGCCAGAAAGCCCCATTTCATTTCAAAAGAAAAATTGCTTCTGTCAGTGTAAACAGAATGCATTATCCTCTTTTAATAACCATTCTTAAGTATTCTGCCGTATTACTTTTTCACAGCTGTATCCCAATAAGCTGTAGAGTAATTGCCAGTTCTCCTAATAGGTTCATTATTCTTTTGCCATAATTGCAGCCATTAAATGTTCAATTGTTAAATTTCCACTCCTACGTTTACTTAGTGTTACATTTTATAATGGGGCATGTCATTACAGCACCCCAGTGGCCATGGTTGTTGTTCAAAGTATTTCTAAAAGTCAATGGAATCCCCGTTAAATTATGTCTTCATTTCTCATTTGTTCAGACATTCCCCCCAACCCTGCCCCAAACCTTCCCTTTCCTTTTTTAGACTTTATAAACAAGGCCTTACAAATCGGTAGATTTTACCAGAAGTTTAAGGACCTGACCTGGGTTGGGAGACAGAAAGCTGAGGTTTCAGTGTCTCTGAGTGCTGCTTTCCCACTTCGATGTCATGATTCACACATGGTAAGGTGATAGGGTAAAGGTTTCACTAAGGAAATTAACACTTAAGACTTAATGTTTTTTTCAAGAGACCTGATTTCTCTTTTTTCATGTGAAATTTGTGAGGATTTTTCATCAAATGAAAGATGCATTGGTCAGATGTTATGGCAGTTAACCCCAGTCTATGATGCTCCTCATAATAAAGGAAATTTGCTTGACATTTCTGGATATGTCACATCCTCAGGTCTGGGCTCACTTATCATGTCTTATGAAGTCAACTGTGTTATTTTAGGAAGCTCTCTCTACTGACGAAGATGGATAGGGAAATGGTAAGATATTTTAACTCTCCTGACTTGCCTGGTTTGTTTATTTGCTTTGGGATCTCGCACTACAGGGCTACAGGTTCTTTTATAAGACTTCTACTATTTCTTAAGCATTCAAACATTAACCAAAAGCTGTAATCTAGGTTATATTTCATTTTTAAAGAGTTTTTTAATCATCTTTTTATCAGTTAATCATCACTTTCAAGGTTATTTTATTTCACTTTCATTTATTACAGTAGCTTTTATTTCCTTCTGAAGCTGAAAAGTAATTTTTACAGCCAATGGGTTAGCATTGTAATTTTGTCTAACTCATTTCAGCTTTGTGTCCTTTGGGGAATCTTATATGATTTAGAGTTGACTTTGTTGGTTGTTTTTTTTTCCCTTTGGCAAGAACAGTAGAAGCCTTTTAAATAACATTGTTCATGATATCAGGTGTGATGTAGATCAAGCTATACGCCCACACTGTAACCACTTTTTTCCACACATGTACTCCTTCTGCTCACTTGCCCTGATGTTAGCAACAGTAACAGCCAACATTTGTTGAGTATTTACTCTCTGTACTATATGATTACGTACATTTTCTCATTTAATCCCTATGAGGTGAGTAGATTTATGGTTCCCACTTTACAGATGAGGAAATGGATACTCAGCGGTAACTTGCAGAAAATTATAGCTAGTACCTGAGTCCAGAACCCACACCCTCAGCTTCTACTCGGCATTGTCATAGAGGGAATATAAGAAAGTGAAAAGAACTTAAATGTATTCATGGAGTAGCAAAGGTTAAATAACTTTTGAGAATTCTACCATCTTCCCAGGCAGACAGATGGAGAAAACAACTTGTCAAAGGTTCCTGGGCAAAAATGAATACCCAAGACAAAATTCTTCCACTGTCAAGTCTCCTCCACAATAGACCTGCCCACAAAATAGACCAAGGGAAATAACTGTAAAATCGATCTGAGAGTGGTATATAGTTTATTACTCCAAATAACTTTCCTATAAAGAAAAAAAAAGACTTAACATATTTAACACAGTTGTATCTATCCCAAAAACTCTATCAAAGCGTCCCATTGTGACTATCATATAAATTTTGTAGTAAGGTTTATATATAATTTATTTGCTGCTGATGAAAAAAAATGACACTTCTTTTTCTCTTCTGGCTATATTGGCTTTGAAACAACCCCAAAAGTGAACAATTGTTGTTGTCAATAATGCAGTCAGCTGTGTCACTTGGGAAAGAGATATATGGAGTAGGGTGGTATTATTTTGACAATTACTTTCTTCCAAAGAGATACAGTAAATATATCTTATTTTGATCGTTTACTCAGAGCACTTCGGCACAGATGGAAAAAGAAAGAGCACAGCATAGGTAAGGTGGATAAGAAAGCCATATTGTGTGATTAACAATAAAAAGCACATTAGCTGAAGTCAAAGGCATCACCCAGGGAGAGTACGATGGCTGCAGAAACAATTGGAGAAGTGAAAAGATAAGCATCTTCATGTTTGAAAACAGATTTTCTTACCTGTCTCATTAGGTAGGTAATCTTTTGGTGGTGCCATAGTTTAGGAAATGGTAAGCTACCAAAAATAGAAGTCATAAAAGATTTGCCAGCCACAAAGTAATTATCATTAGGGTTAATTTAGTGCAAGATAAAATTGGCTGATTGATTTTTGTAAGTTTTCTGAAAGGACTGAGCATATACTAGTTAAAGAAAAGACTGTCATTTCTGCTCAAATTCTCTTTTGATTTGAGGTGTCACAAAGAAATGACACAACTAACGAAAATACATGCGAGATCCATCACTCTAATTACTTAATATATTCTAAAGCTTTTATTAGATCATTGAGACTTAGCTACAATAACAAATTGTGCTAGTTTATTTAAATAAGCTATTCTAAATGAGAGAGCTGGGTAAAAAGTTCTTATTTCAGATATATACGCATGAAAATTATAAACGGTGAAACAGAGAAAGGAATCATATGGTGATTTCTTTTCCTGTCCTATGCAAACATAATGATTTCAACTTCTTTCAGAGCCTTGTTTCTTAAAAGAAACAAAAATATACATATATTAAATATGAGAGATTCGGAGAGGTTTAGAAAAATCTAAACTGAGTCTTTCTATTAGATGGAAACTTACCTAAATGTGATTCATCCTGGAGATGTCCAATTCAATCCTGGAGATGTCCAGAAACCATAGGAAAATTCATGGTGCCAAAAAATTACAAAAGCAATACGAGAAACCCCCAGAGAAACAGAAATTACAAAAGCAATACGAGAAACCCCCAGAGAAACAGAAGGTAGCTGATTCCTAGTATGTATGTTGGGGCGGGAAGAGGGTAGGAAAGCACCTAGAGTGGAAGAGGAGCAAGGAAGGTTAGGGGGAGTTTTCTTTTAATGCACTTTCCTCCACCATATATTCCCCTCAGAAGGTTAAAAAAAAAATCAGCACTCCAACACAACTAACTGGGTATTCTATCTAGTGCTGGTAAAGAAATGCAATCTTTTAAATATTAATCTTGTGTCCTGGAAAGCAACAAGATTGTTTTCTATTTAATCAGTTCCAAAGTAAATATTTTTACACATTTTAACATTGAAATGAATCTTAAAATCTAATTTATAATCACTGTTTTTTAATCATTGCCTGTGAATTAATGAACTTGGTCAAAGCTATTGTCATTATTTCAATTGAATTGTGTATATAGTTAGTAATAACAGTGGTCAGTGTAACAGTCAATTAAAATCTTTAAAACAATTACACTATTAAGTTTTGGAAAGAAAAGTTATTGAGTATACAAAAAAGGCAGAAACAGAGCAACAGAGCAGTAAATATTCATTATGGGAGGAATCATCAAAATATCATATTTACTTGCAAAACAATAACCAATTGCTATACAGAAAGAGAAAAAAGGAAAATGCCCCTAAGCTGATAAAGTTGTGTTACATGTATTTACTGCAGGACTGCAAAATAACTATCTACCATACATCAAGCAGTAAAACTGAGGGAAGAACTTCCTTAAACTTTGGAAAGACTGGGGGAACTGACAAATCCCTCTGTACAAATAAAGACTAATTCAAGCAGTATGCATGACTATTGTTAAGGCAGTGTCAGAATTTAATTTAGATCATCTTTTTTCCTTAGTAGAAAATAATTATGAGTCTTAACAACTGACAAAAATTATAGACTCAGTGTAAAATAATATGAATTTTAATAATACTAATTATCATTGTTGAAAAAAGACAGCTGAGTTTCTCTAAACCTTATTTTAAATTTAATCTTTATTGTATTTTTTCATTACCATTTAGTCCTCTTAAGCCCCCTTCCCCCATCAATCACAACACCGTTGTCCATGTCCATGAGCTGTTTTGCCTTTTTGCTCAATCCCTCCACTCTCTAATCTGCCCCCGACCCTAAGAGCTGTTAACCTGCTCTCCATCTATGAGTCTGTCTCTATTTTGCTTGTTAGTTCAGTATGTTGGTTAGAGTCCACATATGAGTGAAATCATATGGTACTTGGCTTTCTCTGACTGGCTTGATTTCAGTTGCCATAATGTTCTCCAGGTATATCCATACTGTCTCAAAGGGTAAAAATCTCTTCTTTTTTATGGCCAAGTAGTATCCCATTGTGTAAATGTCCCATAGCTATTTTATCCACTTATCTACTGATGGAAACCTGGGCTGCTTCCATATCCTTGAAATTGTAAATAATGCTGTGATGAACATAGGGGTACTTATGTTCTTTTGAATTAGTGTTTTGGGTTCCTTCGGATATATTTCCAGAAGTAGGATAGGTGGGTCAAAAGGCAGATCAGTTTTTAATTTTTTTGAGGTACCTCCATAGTGGCTTTCCACAGTGGCTGTACCAGTCCACATACCCATCAACAGTGCAAAAGTGTTCCCCTTTCTCCACATCCTTGCCAGCACTTGCTGTTTGTTAATTTATTGATGATAGCCATTCTGACAGGTGTGAGATGATATCTCACTGTGGTTTTAATTTGCATTTCTTGATGATTAGTGACATTGAGCATCTTTTCATATGTCTATTGGCCATCTGCATGTCCTCTTTAGAGGTGTGTATTCAGGTCCTTTGACGATTTTTTAATTGGGTTGTTTGTTTTTTTTGGTGTTGAGTTTTGTAAGTTCTTTATAAATTTTGGATCTTAACCCCTTATCAGATGTATCAAACCTTTTTATTTTCCTGCCTTATTGTGCTGGTTAGAATCATCAATGGACTCTAAAAGAAAGGAAGATGGGAACCTGTTGTTTTTTAGTGATTTCAAAAGCAAAACTTTCAACATTGTACTTTAAATATAAGGTTTAACAAAAATTGTTGTGAATATATTATTGGTTGAGACATTTCCCATGTTTGCTTATTGTTTTAACCATAAAAAGGTATTAGGTGTTTTCAAATAATTTTTCTGCATTTATGAAGATAATCATGTATTTTTCTTTTATCTGTTGATGTGATAAATTTCATTCATTAATTTTTCTAATGTTAAATGAATCTTGAGTTCTTAGATTGAACCCTGTGGTCAAAATGTATTGTCATCTCTCCTTTATATTGCTCAATTCAATTTAATATTTTGTTTAGTTTTTACATCTATGTTTAGAAATGACCTATCTTCCCTGTCTTGACTAATTTTTTTAGTTCTTATTATCAAATTTAAGCTAGTCTTATAAAGTAAATTAGGGAGCCATCCTTCTTTTTAACACCTCATGAATCATTTGCTGGGAGTTAGAAGTACCTTTGCCTTGAATGCTTTTTGAAACTTGCTAGTGAAGCCATCTAGTCCTTGAGCCCTCAATGTGGGAAAAAATCTGGCAACTAATAAAATTTCATTAATGTTTATAGTTTTGTAAGGTTTTCTCTTTCCCCTTGAGAATATAACCTATTATAGAACACAATCTATTATACAAGGTCTGTCCAGAAAAAGTCCAGCCATTGTTAATGTAACAAGAACAGTTTGCATGACATCAGTGTAGCTTGGCAGTCAAGGAAAGCGGACTGGAATGCACTTGTGTGAACAATGATGACTTCACTGTACTAGTCAGTAGGGGTGGTAGATATTGTTGAGTGATATTGTTGGTAGATATTGTATACTGTGTGACCATCGGATCCAAATGACTGAGTAGAGCAACAAATCTGCATCAAATTTTGGGTTAAGCTTGAACATTCCTCCGTGGGAACTATTCAGATGATTCAGGAGGCCACTGCCATGGGCAACTGGTAATTGGCACCTTCATCACAAAAATGCAACTGCTCATGCATCATGTCTTGTCTAGACTTTTTTGTGAAACATCAAATTGCCCAGGTGACGCAACCGCCCTACAGCCCACATTTGGTGGCTCGAGACTTCTGGCTTTTCCCAAAACTAAAATTGCCTTTGACACTTAGAGATTAAGGGAAATACAACAAGGCAGCTGATGGCGACTGGGAGAACTGTGTGAGGTCTCAAGGTGCCTACTTTGAAGGTGACTTAGGCATCATTGTCCTATGTACAATGTTTCTTATATCTTGTATCTTCTTCAATAAATATCTCTATTTCTCATATTACATGGCTGGATACCTTCTGGAAAGACCTTGTATCTTTATTGTACCTTATATTTTAATAAAATCTAAGCCTTTTTAAATCTTTATTTTCTAATTTATTTCCATGAAACTGCCTATAAATTAATATTTTTATCTTAAATGCCTGTAGCTTGTACACTTTTACATTCTTAATATTGTTTGTGTCTTTTTTTCTTTACTATCAACCACAGGTTTGTCAATTACATTTGTTTTTTAAAGAACAGTTTGTCATTTTTAATTCTCTTTATTAACAGTATTAATTCTCTATATTTTAACTGTATTCATTAATTTCTACCCTTATGTTTATATTTATATTTATTTATATTTGGTTCTTGGAACTCATTTCACTGTTTTATTTTTCCTAATTCTAGTTTGGATGATTAGCTTATTGAGTTTTGGGGAGGTTTTCCTACTTTTCAAATGTCATCATTGTTATGTGATAAGGATATATATTTACCTCTTGTTTTTGTTTAAATTCCTCAATATTTGATATGTAGCATTTTCATTTTTGTCAGTTCAAAATGCTTTCTAATTTCCATGATTTTTAATTGACCTATGAATTTAATTTATAAATATATATTTTAAATTTACACATATAAATTTTAAGTTATTGACTCCTAGATTAAAACTGTATTGTGATTAGATTATGTCTATATGATTCCAACCCTTAAATATTTGTTAAGATTTGTTTTACAAAACAGAAAATGTTCAAATTTTGCATTTGTTTGAATAGAGTGTTTCTTATAGTTGTTGGAGGCTACTTGTGTCCGTTGCATGAATTTTGACAATCATATTGCTTAACTCTAGGAAAGCATATGTGTAATGTAGTAGTCACTAATGATGAAACCATATGGCTATGAGTGGTTTAGAAATCACGCACATTTTGTTTACATCCACCAGTGGTGTCTTTAATCTTCAACCTTAATGTTCCAGAATTACTGATCATAAGCAGAATAATGTTGGACCACTTCCATTACTCTTCTGCCACCAAAGTCAACCTACATGACACCCAAGAGATTCTGGAACACTCTTGTACTTACACAAAACATTATTTTACAAATCAGAAATGAAGCTCCTGTGTGTTAATAAGAGAAACAATAAGAAAAACTTTCATACTATACATTGTAGAGAACAATATCAATAAGGCAGGATGTGCTAGAACACAGTAAAATAATTTATTTGCTGTAAACTGCTGAAACATCCACACTCACATGTCTTCAAAAAGCAAATACATTTTACCTGACACCTGCTGAAAAAATCCCCCCATCATTCTACTCAAAATGAAAATCCGAAGCTGTGCATGCAGTGAAAACTGAGATGCAAATGGAAATTTCCACATGACTCTTCTTAAAGTCTTGCTAACCACACTGTTGCATTGCCTCGTTTCTCACCTGACCCCAATTCCAAGGAAGTGCCTAGTGCTAAAGAACAATATGGTAACTATAACATCACCAACAGAGATGATGTGATCAACAGCACTGAGAAATTAGTGTATCATCTCAAATGTTTAAATGTGATCACTAAAAATTTTAATATTCAAATTATGGTAACTATGTGTTTAGACAAAATCTCAGATTTTATTCTTATCAGACAGATGATAGGATGGCATCTATGCTTGCCCTCGACTTTGGTTAAATATTGATTTCAATACCCTGCTGAATTGTACATTTAATGTACCTCCAAAATAAACCTAGAGAAATTCCCGTACGTGTGCATCCGGAGACGTGTTCAAAATTGTTCATAGCGGCACTGTTCATAAATTTTAAAAACTGGAAACACAAATGTCTATCAACATTATATTGAATAAATAAAACATGGTATGTTTATACAATCAAATACTGCTTAGAAGTAAAACATAAACTAGACACAAGGATGAAGTCATTGAATATAATTCCATCCACGTAAACTCAAAACCAGATAAAATTAAACATGTATTGTCTGAAGATACATATGTAGATATTAAAACTATTTCTAAAAGGAGCAAAAAATAATAATACACAATTTGGATTTCCACCTACCTCTGGGAAGGAGACAGTAGAATTAAAGAGTTGAGGAGTGCTTAGGAAGCTGGAAGTTAGTGGAAATGTCCTGATACTTGGGTTAGGTGATGAATTCATAACTTCATCATATTATCATGAAATGGAATGGAAATAACAGTCTATGGTAAACCAATTATAACAGCATGCCATGAACCAAGAATCATGACTAATATAATTCTGTGCACCTGGGACCCACAGGAAAGGCAAACAAAGCCAGGGAATTATTGTTTCAGAAAGGCACGGGCATGCGTCCTGACCATGGCTATCACTGCAGGGGGAGAGAAGGGGCCATGACTGGGAACCTGTACAGTACCTGCCACGTTCCAGTGCCGAATCTAGAACTGTGAACAAGGGTTCACTTCGTAATTATTTATTAAACTGCATTTATTGATCTCATATATGTTCTGTATATGTCAAATAGTATATAATTTTTAAAAGATAAAAGTAAACACTCTGACACACAGACACATTTATTACATATTCTTCTACAGAAAACCCATGGGGGACATTTTGGTGGGAGTGGACAGTGGCAGTAGTCACTGGGGATGAGGAATCAGGAGTCACCAAATCTGTTTCTAACAAGCTAGTGGTTGTGTCAGTTCTGCTTACACTCGTGTCTGTAACTGATGGTCATGGAAAGAAAATGCGCAGTTACTGCCAAGGCTTAGAATAGCTCCATTGAACTCACATCACCTGTATAACCATTTTTATTACAAAAGATAATTTATATTACACATACTTACAGTGATTTTCTTCTGCTAACCCAAAGCAGCAAAATTTCCACAGGCATCAGATAGCATCGCTTTACATAACTTCTGCCAGTTTTACTCCATTATTTACAATTTTTATCCCCTTTGACTGGTGCTGTTTCCACTATACTTTATTAAAATATATTTATCATTTATTAAACACAATTTCAAAAAGAAAATAAATCATCCACAAGTACACCAAAGTGAGATAACTACATTAAGTTATGCACTTTATTTCCACTCACATATTTTTAAACAGAAGCAATTCTAATGTACATAGTATTTTAATTTTACTTTTTTCTCCTAACATCATAGTGTAAACATGTTTCCTTATTATTCATGGCCTTCATAATTATAATTTTAATGGCTGAATACTATTCCATAGACTTAATGGTTCATAATTTACTAAACGATTTCATAACTGTTTTATACATATAATTGTTTTTCAGAGACATTTTGTAGCTGTTATTAGGAAGCTGCTGCAATGAACATTTTCTTGTATGTAGATGTTTCGCTTCTGCGGAATTATTTCCTTAGGACATATTCCCCAAGGTGAGATTCCTAGGTTAAGGGCTATGACTGTCTCTACAGTTTTTGCTTTGTGTTGCCATACTGCTTTCAAGAGGACCATATAGTTTACAACTGTCACTGGCAATGTACAAAAAGTGCCCGTTTGAATGTAAGCAACTGGCATTCATGGGATTAATTTTTTCTGCTATCCTAAATTCTTCCTCTCACGATAGAAGTTTTCGACGCTTAGCTTTTCTCCCTTTTCAAAAAATTAATACTTCCCTGAATCAGTCTTGTCCAACATTTCTTCACCAGCCTGGTTGATTGCCACCACCAAGGTCATACAAACATTTTTTTACAAAGAATTCGTGTCATACAGGATTCCTACCTTGCCCAAGTATATTCAGTAGTTTCTTGAAGATATTTTTAAGATATTTTTTTCTCCTATATTGGATAACATGCTTGTTTTTCTGTCTAAATCTTGGAAATTTACCTTCTCTCTGCTACTTCATCATGTTCTGTTTTTAATTTAAAACTTTTAAAAAACATTTTTGTTCAAAGGAGGTCTCCCCTTCTACCAGTGTTTCAACATGGGCCAGACTGTTGGAATCTAACGTCCTATTAGTGCCATCCCCATCTTCAAGCACAAGAATAAGAGAGGCCAGCACCAAGATGACTGAGTAAGCCCAGGCCTCCACTTCTTTGTTCCAGTGGGACCTCAATCCACCAGCATTCTGGTGGCGTCAGTAATCCCTGGGCCACCCAGACACTCTACCTGGGAGTCCACACATCTGCTGGGGGAGGCTTAGAGAAGCCATCAAGATTGACACCAGAAATTTGGCCACAATTTTACCCTGTTTTTATAGTTAACTCCTACATGTGTATTCTCTCCTATTTTCTCTCATATTTCCTTTTTTATTTCATTCTTTCAACATCTTTTTGCATGTTCTCCCCTTCCAAAGTGTATAGTTGAACTCTGCAACTTATCCAGAGCCCCTGAGGAAACAAAACCCTAGTAAATGAATTTCAGTCATAAGAACACAAACTTGGCATGGAAAATAGTTTGTTCTACAACCACAGACAGGAACACCAATAAATATTGTTAATCAAAGCATTTAAATTAATACTTCATTGTACACAATGTAAAAATCCTGAGACGGTAACTTTTTTCTCATCTTCCATGTGTCTATCAAACATTTGTCAGCATATGCCACAGGAGAATGATATAGAAACTTGCAATTCAGAAACCATGTTCTTACAAAAAGTATCTACCCCAGATAACATCCTATCTTATTTTTATCTGCTTTCTGCTGAATGTTTGGGAAAGGAATCACCATTTCTCTGATATATAACAGCAGCCATACTAGATTAAAAACACACATACAAAGGCAAAGCTGTTTCAGTGGCTTTTAGTCACCAGTGATGGCCATCCATAGGCTGACTTCAATTTTAATGACATTACATAATCTGAGAACAATTCACAAAGTGAAAAAGGGCATTGCAATGTTCCCTTTAATATATTATCACCCCTAATATCATTCTTTTGTGCCTATTTAAACCTAAGTTTATTATAGGCAATAACATTTATCAGTCAGTATATGCCAACCCCATGTTAGAATTTGGGTTTCTACCTGAAACATTTTTCTATTAGATGTAGCTGCAAAGTTGATATATCTAATTTCAGAACATTTGTGTACTGGACTGTAAAAATCTATATATTACAGCAGATAACTTTCTGAGCTTTAATTTTTTATAAGGAGAATAAAACTTTCAGACTATATTTCTATGTATAGCAGAAATTACTGCAAACAAGCAATACAGGCTTTTTTCATAGGACACAAAATAACCTACAAAATAGGCAAGAACATAGTCAATAATATTTTGATAAGTTATCATGACAACAGATGACTACTAGAGTTAGTGGGATGATGATACTGTAAGGTATAAAAATGTAGAATCACAATATTATATGCTTTAAATTAATATAACTGATATAATATTGTATACTAATTATACTTATTTTTTTTAAGTAAGCAAGTCCTGGCTGAATGGTTCAGTTGGTTGGAGCATCGTTCTGTACACAAAAAGGTTGCAGGTTTGACCCTCTGCCATGGCACATACCTAGGTTGTTGGTTTGACCCCCAGTCTGGGCATATGCAGGAGGTAATGGATCAATGTTTCTCTCATATCAATGTTTCTCTCTCTTTCTCTATCTCTCTTTTCTCTCGCGCGTGCTCTCTCTCTCTCTCTCTCCCCCTCTCCCTCCAAGAAAATCAGTAAACATGTCTTCAGATGAAGATTAAATTTTTTTTAAAAAGTAAGAAAGAGTCATCGGCAGCCTAGATGAAGAAGTTCAAAGTAATAAGGAGGATGTAAACAGGAATACTGGGGACAAGGTAGGCCTGAGTCATCAGAGAAAGCCTAAGTGTAATTGGGAGCTCAAAAAGGTCTTTGGGGGAAACTTATTTTTCACATTTTTAAAAAAATTCATAATGCTAGATTTAAAAATATCTTTCTGTATCCTCCTCCCATGAAAGCAATTGAGTTTTGGTTCATGGAACACATATACTTTCAAATTCCAAAAAGATGCCACAGAAAATTCTACAATGTTTCTAAAGGGGTTATAAAAAACCTTAATAAATTGGTATTAGAAAGCCTATATGAAACACTAGGTTTTGGAAAACAGTAGAGCAAATAAAAGAAATACAGCTCTAGACATAAAAAGGTTCAGAAGGCATCCCTTCTGCCTGAATATACTTCTGCAAAATAAGTCCAAACAGAAAGAAACCATGCTCAGAGTTGTATATATGCTCAGGAAAGACTTTAGATGACTCTAAGGTCTTATCTGCTCCTGACTTGGAGACTCTGCAAGAACAGGAACTGAGGGCTAAGGCAGAGTTGTAAACTGGCTGAGTGTTGAAGGTGCACCCCAACACACAAACGTCATCCATCAGCAAAGACTGGAATATTTTTTTGATTCACTGGTTGACCACTAAGTGAATTCAGGAACTACACACAAAGGTAGAGGATTTACATTACCTGACCCCAAGGTTTACTATAAAAGTACAGTAATCAAGGTATTATGGTAAAAAAAAAAAAAGAGTAATAAATCAACAGAACAGAAGTCCAGAATTAGACCTATGCACATATGGTTATTTGGTTTCTGAGAAAGTTACCATAGGGAGCTGGAGAAGACTGAGTGGGAAGCATTCCTATGAAGCGTTCAGGAGTGATGAAAGTGTTCTATATATTCATTTTGTTCGTGGTTACACAACAATTTATATTTCCAAAGCTCATTGCATTGTACTTAAAGTTGGTACATTTTTTATTTGTGAATTATCCCTTGACAAAATTGACTACAAAACATGAAAAGAAATAAGTATGTTAAAATTGAAAATTTTCCAACCATAGGAATTTGAACTTTGAGTAATCGAGCTATAGAAACAAAACTTTGCCTACATTTATGAATTTTCTTAATGTTGTATATAAATGTGTTATAAAAATTAAGACAAATTTTAAAAATTGGTTTCTAAAAAGGATACAGGATTAATGGGGATAAATAACTATCTAGAATTAAAATCTCAAGTTATTTGAAGACGGCATGGGAGAAATTAGAGAATTTATAAAGGCATGTTAAATGTCTTGTTTAGAGTAGGGAGGTGTATGGAGATTAAACATATGTAAGAAAATTAACCCCTAGAAAGAAAGAGATAAGAAGCATGACTGCAAAACTCCTGGGGGGCGAGGGGGGAAGCAAAGGGAACAAAGAAAAGCAATTTATGTAAATATAAAAAAGTTATAATATATCCAACTGCATTATATGTTTTTAAGTGGAATAAATGAATACATATTTACAGTATATTTTAATGGGAAAGTAGTCTAAAAATAGTATATCTACATTATTATAAGTATGAGTATATGTGCATGTGCCTGTGTGTGTGGGTACAGAGTAAATATTCAAGTAGTAAATATCATACCTGGCTATCTCTAGGTTATTCTAAACAGTTGTATCTTTTTTTCCTTTTGTATGGTCTATAATTCCTAAATGCTGTTCAATTATTATGGATTCACAGAGGAATATCAGGCAAGATCTTGCTCCCCAATCTTTTTATTGATTCTACCCAGCAGTGTAAGGCAAGGTCAGCCCAGCCCTTCATGGTCCAGTAATTCCATCCACCCCTGCACGTTAAGACACCTGGAATTTCAACCGTTAAGTTGCTCCTCTCAGTCTTTAGTTTGCGTAAGAGCGTAGGTAACACAGTAACAAACCATGGCAGTCATGGAATCAGCAGAAATCTAGCTGACAATGAAATACCTACCCCAGGGAAACTCCCCATGGCACTTTAAATACAAATGGAAACAAGGTGCATACAAATCATACACAACTGCAGCCCCTAGCAGAGAGCTTGAGACATGTGGACTCCATGAACCCCTACTGACTAACAAAGAATATTACAAGGTTTATTGTTCACACTAAAATAAGATGCAGCCAGAAGAGCTGGATGTTTCCATTTTGAAACAGCTCTGGGGTGGTTGTCCTTGGCAAAATGACCTCGGCAACCTGTAAACTTTGTGGTTGGAAGAGGATGAAAATCACAATGGAACGTGAAGGTGGCCATGGCTTTGGTATCATTTTGCTGTCACTTGCAAGATAGTTTCTTCTCAATTCACAATGAAGAGCTGACAAAATGGATTGTCTGGAAAAACAGAAGTAGATGATGTTGATCTTGGCCTCCCTGAAATAGTTCTTCGGGGGCACATGGCATTCAGCAACAACCACTGTCATTTTCCCCTTCTCAGTAACGACAGCCAGATCAGCTGCAGTTATGTGGTTATGTGGTTATGCAAAATCAATTGTTCAATGACATAATTATCAGCTATTCTGAAGAAATTGATTTTATTGATGAGAGTCAGCAAGCCCAATGCATACATCAGGGAGAATAGCATGAGTTGCTAACTGTTCAGTGAACACACTTGGGCCTCTGCAATTTTCACTGTGACAAATTGTTGACCCGAGATAGATTTTCTGACCTGTCTGCCATCATATCGTTCTGCTAGGGCAATTCTGTTGCAGGCAATAGTAGCTGTTACTAAAACTTGCATGGGGAAAATGAAACTAAATATGACCAGGCTAAGGCATAGCATGTTTTCAGATCAATAATCAGTACTTGCGCAAGTGAAGCTGGAATGGAGAGAATGAGCCGCTCTGATTTGTTTTTATGAAGGTGAAGTGGGTTTTATTGCAGCTGTTATGATCAACTGAAGGGGAAAGGAGAGGGAAATCTACACGGGGAAGAGGAAGGTCTCCTCTCAAGGGCAGCTAGAAATCTATCATATAAGCCTAACCACGCCTGACACACTGGGATCCCAGTGATTCTTTAACCAAAAGGGTCTCCATCTGGGCACAAGCAAAGGAAACAGCAGTTCTGTGAGCTTCACGATTGCAGAAAAGTTCCCTGTAATTTCTCATTCCCATAATCTTACTTAAACGTGTTGTGTACAATACCAAAATGAACAATTTTATGGCTGAAGTTGGAATCATTATCACATGTTTTCTACTCAAGTTCAGTGTAATTATGCACAGTTCTGCCTGTGGGGAAAAGGAAGTGGATCTGTAAACAAACAATCCAGATTCATGACGTGAAATTGAAAAGCAGATGGGAAATGTATGATTATTTCCACAAACATGTCAGTGAGGTACCACGAATGTGCCTATGTGACTCAAATTCTCTCTCCTTCAACATTTTGTGCCACGTTGGCTTTAACTTGTTTGCAGAGGGAATAAGTGGTCGCATCAGTAACAGTTTAGTTCAGTAAAGCCTCATTAAGTCCATCGTCCGTTATTTGAAGTTTTCCGAGGTTGGTAGCACTTTGCTTTTGACACTGTCTTTCTATCCCAGAATGCCTTGCTTTCTGGTATGGTTGAATCACTGTTTTTGCTACCTGCCCCACACTGAGAATGCGCCTCACTGTATGTCCACTTACCACTGTCCTGCCTCACCTTTGAGCCCCATGCCTTCCACTTGTCTCCAGGTGGCTCTTCCTGGGCTCTTCAATCAGAACTTCTCTTCCGCTCCTTTGTCCTCACACTGACCTTTGTCCTTGATCCTCTCCCAGTGTTCACTCTAGGGTCCTGCAGTCATTCTAAGTGACTTCAACATCCCCCAGAGAACCAACCACTATCCCCATCACCCTCCCCTTCGGCACCTCATTCCCATCCATGGTCTTAACATCAGCATCATTTTCATCAACAAGTACAACCTCTCAATTCATCCCACTCTCTAAATGCTTTTGGTACTCTTCCAGCTTTCTTAGTCCAGTCCTCCCAATCCAACTCTCCTTTCGCCCTGCAGGAATGGTGAATCTACACCCCCCACCACCATTTCACTGTCCTTATGATTTCCGAATCTATATCTCCAATCCTTGACCTTTCCATGAGCTACAGACATACATTTATAAATACCTATGAGACATCTGTTTCTTGAAGAGGTATCACAAACTTAATGTCTTAAACTGAGGTCTTGATTTTTATCTCCCAAACTTGTTATTTTCCCAGTGTTCCCCATCTCAGTAAACTCACCATCATCCAGGAAGTTATTCAAACTAAAACCCCCAAATTGCTGTGTTTAATTTTTCTCTTTTTGATATATCTTTCAATTAGTCTGTTGGCAAGTACTATAGACCCAACTTTCAACGTATCGCTTATCACCATCTCCAACTCCTAAAGCTTCAGCTAGCTCTTGCTTAGAATAACACATCATTTCCTAACTGTTTTCCTGTTTCCTTTCTGTCTCCCGAAGCCCATGCTCCTCACTGCAGTCAGAGTGATCTCAGTGCTTACATTAAATCACATCAGCCACCACTGTCTTCCCATTGTAAAGGCGTTGAGGAAGGCTTCATCTCTTGCTGACCTCATCTCCTCCTCCCTCTCTCTCACTTAATATATTCTAGCCACAGTGGCTACCTTTCTGTTCCTTGGACATATCATTTTCTCTGATGTCCCAAGGTCTTTGCACATGTCCTCCCCTCTGCCTGGAGTCCTCTTACACCCACATATTAGATTGATGGTCTTCTTGTCATCACTGAGATTTTAGATCAGATAACATCAGTGTAGAGAGATGTTGCCTAACGCGATAAAGTGGCCACCGTTTCCCTAGGCACTCCCTTTTCCAACTCCCAATTTAGTGTGTTTGTGATACTTCATGATATAAAAATGTGTTCTTTCAATAAATCTGCCTTACCATCCCCACCCGCTAAAATAAATAAAAGATCCATGTGATCAGGAGCTTGGGATATATAGTTTATTCTAGGTCTCTTAGACACAGGATAGTGCTGAACGTAAAGCAAATTCTCACTAAGTATTTGTTGAAGATGAAATCGATAAAATCACATTGAGAAATGGGCTACAATGTAATTTTGTACTAATAAAGATGAAAGTGTTGTGTTTCCAGAGCAATGAAATCTATAAACAAGATTTCAAAGAGGGTGTCTGGCTATGTCATAGTACAAAGCTTTCAAGCACATTAGAAGCATTTATTTTTGTACAAACTTCATGACTCACTAAGCGGTGTCCAACCTGCAGCCCATAGGCTGCATGTAGCCTGGGATGGCTGTGAATGTGGCCCAACACAAAATTATAAATTTACTTAAAACATTATGAGATTTTTTGTGTGTGTGATTATGTATCTCAGTGTATTTTAATGTGTGGCCCAAGGCATCTCTTCTTCCAGTTGGCACAGAGATGGCAAAAGGTTGGACACACCTGATTCAATTTTATATATATATATATATATATATATAATTTATATATAAATATATAAATTATATATAAATATATATTGTTTATATATAAATATATATTTTTCATATATAATTATTATATATGTATATTTTTATATATATTTAATTTCTGTGTTAAGTTAGCACAGCTGTCCAGCAACATGTTGGTGTAATTTCTGACACAACACAGAGTAAGCATAATGATGTTTATTATTGTTGTAAAAGGACCTACAGGTCAGGCATTTTACTAATTATTCCAAACTGGAACCATGAACTTGGGGCCGCATACCAATGTGACAAGGTTTATGTTATGTAATCAACACTGGGAATGACAAAAGAGCATTTTAAGGAGGCACATTCCGTGAGGCCGGTCAAGGACAGCACACCAAATATTAGCCAGCGGCAACCACAGCTTTACTCTCTGTCATTTTTTAAATACATATCTATAGAGACATGAGAAAATGACTGATGAACTGTTAGAAATCATTAGCTGGCACTTGATAGAGCTTGACTGGAGCTGTGCACAGACTGCAATTGTACTGTCTCTCTAATCATTGTTTAAATTTACTCTGTGCCAAGTGTGTTTAGGTAGTACTAGGACATGCTTGACAGTGTTTGTTTTGTTAGGAACCTGAAGAAAATGTTGAAAATGGGCAGAAAACAATTGCCATTTACAGTCAGGAAAATTAGCTCTTGTTAAAAATTATATCCCATAAAAAATAGGATCAAGCCCCCATTTAGCATCCCCCTCTTCCTTCTGTGATCCCCTGACTCTGACTACCATTCACCACTCAGGTCACTCAGGCCTTGACCTTGATGTCAGCAGAGTTTAGCTCCCTCCCTCCTGTTGCCCCTTAAGCTCAGGCTTCTTCCACTTCATTGGTTCCTACCTGTGTTTTCTTTTCCTAGCATTGCAGAAATCATCTAATTAAATTACCTCCCTGCCTGCTGTACCCAATTCTCTCTATTCCTAGCACTGAGGAATGAAGGGTGGGGGAGCGGGAGCGTTGCGGAGAGACAGGACTAAACCCCTAAAGGCATGCCCAGGAGTTGGCTAATGCCCCCGCAGCCTCATTTAAGCTGTAAGGTAAGAGGACCCAGTGAAAAAGGCCCTTGCTTTTGCCCTGTGAATTCATCATTGGATGATCGGACAGACCATCCATGTCCAGCAAAGCCCACTGAAGAAAAACTTTATGACATGCCATCCCCACGCCTGTGGGAGATTAGGTACCACACTCCCCTATGCTCCCTTGGCACCTAGGCACAGCTTTGTAGGGACCTGACTGCCACATTTACAAAGCTTATGAAATTAAAGCTTTGTCTGACCCACTTGAACCTCCAACACTAGATATTTACTTTGCCATCATTTTCTCCTTCGTACTCGTACATATCACAATGTCTAACACATAATGGCACATACACAAGCAACTGCCATGTTATAAGCATACAGTAATTCTTTACATACAGTAATTGGGTAACCAATTAATTAGTTACTGCGTGACTGTTTCATTAACTAAGTTGTTCATGAGGCTCAAGGAGATGCATGAGGGATTTAATAACCTATTTTTCAAGTATAAAGATGTGGCATCAAGAATTCTAAACAGAAGTCAAGCAGCTGATAAGTTCAGTGCCTATTGTGGGAGGAAAAACATTAGTTGTTAAATGCTTCAATTTTATACATCGAGAAACATGTGCAAAGCCAACATAGAAGTAAGGCCTTAATGCTCTGTGTTTGTACTACGCTCCTTCAGAGCCCTGTGGATGGTACCTGATGCCTGGACCCTGATTCAAGCCTTGTCCTTGAAAATTAAAGCTTCTTTAATTAGCCAGCAGAAGGAAGATATTACTTTCCTTATAATCTCTCCATTCGCACCCACGGTTCTTTTCTGAAACATCTATTAAGTGCATCCTGCACACCAGGCATGGTAGTCATCCCGAAGGTGTGCTTAGTCATCATAACAATCTCATGAGGAAGGTCTTATTTTCATCCAGATTTTACAAAGAAACTGAGGTTTAGGAAAATTAAATAATTGACCAAAGTTGCAAAGCTAGTTAAGTGCAGAGCAGGAATTCTAAACCAGTTTTGTCTAACCCCTAAGCCATGTCTTAAGCCCCACAATATTCTGTTTCTACACCAATGGTGAAGGTAACTATAGAAAAAAGCAGTACTTTCAGGTAGTTCCTGCATCCTCGGTCAGATGAGGGTTAACTTCCATGCCAACTAGAGGAGAACGGGATGATCGCTCCACTAGTGAATCAACAGTGAGTCATACACACGGCACTTAGGTTCGCCTTGAACACGTATCTGCGTGCTGTAGGGGGCAGAATCAGGAAGGCATGGTCCCTGCTCTGGAGAGTGCATTAACGTAAAAAGGAGATAAAGATATGTTTAGGATTCTCAGGAAACACAGGAACGAGGAGCCAGTGCTAGAAGTGAAAGATCAGAAGAAACGTAAGAAAGGGTTTCCAGGCTAACGGGACACGATGTATAAATAGTCGGAGGACTGAAATCATGTAGCGGATACAAAACCTGAAAATACTTGGGTATTGCTCAACTGCAAAAATGGGAAACTAGGAAGTAAGCAGATGAATAAAATGACCACATGCCCAGATTTTTCTGGGATGGTAAAGTTTTATACCTGGATTTACATCTAAGTGTGAATATCCCCCAAAACTATCCTCTTTCGGGTGATAATCTATATGGCCACCTTGCAGGTGAGGCTACAGGGTGAAATAGAGTCCAGAACATAAAAAGTCATTTATTTCATACCGAGAAGTTTTCAAAAGCATACGAGGTTTACCACAAATATAAGGAGATGATTTTAGGGAATACACAAACAAACGTTAAAAAATTTTAATAGCTTTCTGTGTGAGAAATATCCAAACCTGTATATTTTTGTAAGAGTTTATTTGAGCCCAAACTGACAATTGCTTGGAAGCAAGACCTTGAATGCTCTGGACAACACTTTTGCCATTTCTTTTATGCATTTGAAATTAAGCAGGAAGCATAAGGAAGATTACGTGAAGGTGGAAGAAATCAAGGCAGGCATTGGGTTACAGGATAGCTAACAAGATTATGTGCTCTTTTAGGGTGTGTTAGCCTAGATGCACAGAAACAATGGACGGGGTTTGCTAAAGGCAAAAATTAGCGTTTTACTAAAGACGTTATAAGCCTCGGGCGTGACTTCCACCATGACCTGCCCTGTTAAGAATTTATAATTAGATCATCCTGTGAGGTTACTTTCCATAGAACCCATTTTTCATCCACATAGTTATATACATTCGTTAATGTATATTGGGGGGAAAACATAGCTAGCACATCAAGCTCACGATTTCACAGATATTATTGGCTTGACTGGACTAAAATATTTACTGCTCTGGTGATCCATCCTACCTGGACTCCATGTATTCAGGCCCAGTGTTCTGGCAGGGATGTTTCAGCTCTTGAACAACTGAAACTTCTCTTACAGATTTTTGGAAGTTTGGAAAGGACACACAGTATGGGTTGGTCATATGGATTCTCACATACTGAATAGCATTGGTATCGATATATTCTTTTCAGCAGTACAGCGGATATCACTTTCAGTGGCGTAAGGCTACAGCAACAATAGGAAAGGACAATGGAAATGGCCGAAATCTAGGGAGCACTGCGGTCGGAGACGGGCAGCTGATGAAGGGTTCCAGGCCAAGGGAGTTCCATGGGAATATTCTTATTTTACTCTCCTGCTAAAGCTTTTCACTTTGGTCTCTGGATGGAGTTAAGGATGCAATGGTGAAGGAGAAAATCTAGGAAGAACAGAATTATTTTCGTAATTCAAATAAATGGTTGCGAAGACAAAACAAAAAGGTGGTAGTGGGATGGAGAGAAGACAATTTTTGAGATACTGTATGTTTATGAGAGTTAATGATTGAGCAGAAGTGGGAGAGAAAAAAGTGTAGTTTGACTCCTAGGTCTCTGACTACGGCAACCTGAACGTAGCTCCACCAGCCAAGACCAGCACTATAGGTGAAGCAGCAGGTTTGAAGGCAGAAGACAGAGCATTTACCCGTTCTTCAGCCACAGCATGACCCCCTGGAAGTGTGAGGCAGATGAGATGTTTAGAAAAGAGCACTGAATTCAGGTTAAGAAGAAATTGGTTCAAAATTTAGTTTTGTTATTTACTTCTGAAAATGTGCATAATACATTAGTTGGTTGTGAGAATGAAATGAGAGGCTATGTGTGAAAGCACTTCGTAAATTGTGAAGTGTCAGTTGTTATTTTGAAGTAAATAAGCAGAAGTGATAATGAATTCTAAGAGTTTAAAGATTATGAAGCTCAAAGGCACAGTTAAGGAAGCAGACCACACGGTCTGTTCTTACTGGGCTGTGCTGAAACCACCTCCCACAGATGAGACTCTCTCTCACTTTTAAAACCCCTTCAAGAAAGAAACCTGATTCACCTATTTTTAGAGTTTTAAAACCCTCACTATTTATCAATACTTAGCCTAATTTTATTGTCTTTCAGCTCCTTTTGGTCCATATCTTTGAGTCCTTTACATTATTGAAAACCCCTTCACAAGGGCTTTCAATCTTGTCTTCAGTAGGCTAAATGATGCCTTACCTATTAAATTATCTGTTCATCTATTTGAATGTATATATTTCTCAGAGCAACCAGAGTAAAGAAATAACGATTCTTCCCCTCCTTAAATCCTTTTTTGGAAAAAAGTAGGTTACAAATAAGAAAGACTTAATGTGTAGTATTTGTTTTCAAGCCTAAACATCAGATTTGCCACTTACAATTTACCTGAGATTAGATCAGTTACAAGCCACCCTAATCTTAGTTTCTTAATTTATCAAAAGTGGGCCTGGTGATGCCCGTCCTTGCCCTCTCACAAGAGAGTGGTGGAGCTGTGGTGATTAGCAGGACAGAGCAAGAGGGATGGTGTAACTGAAAGCACTTAACAGTGTAAATACTTACACTGCTTAGGAAATTTTTACCTTGTGTTATATTATTTGCCTCCTCTGCAGCCCCATTAGGCACATTTGCACACGTAATGTAACCATATCAGAGATAGAAAAAAGCAGACATGAAATGGTCAAGTCTCAAGCTCAAGATTCTATAACCAGACAACTGGTGATGGTGCCAAATCCTGGGTCTACTTTTACTCATTCATTCACTCATTACATGTGTTCTGCTTGGGGGAAAAAGAAGTGAAGAAGAAAAATATACATCCTGCCCTCCCCCACTGTCTTCCCCACCAGAGCTCACAGTCTGGCAGGGGAGAAAAATAAATAAGGCCTTTGAGACTGGACTAATTTTAACACCATTACTGCTTCACCAAGATTTGTCAGAATCTGGCTATCTGTTTGCTTCGTATATTAAAAGCTTGGAATAACCTCTCTGATGAATCATTTCGAGTATCAAAAATTTTTGATGAATTTAGAAATAAATTGTATCCCACATGTCATAGCCTGAGGCAAACACAAGTGTCTCACCAACATCCATGCTGACAAAATGCTCCCCGTATTTCTTACCAACAGAACTGTGAATATCTTGAAACAACAAAAAAATTCTCATTCCCCCACTTCTTTTGATGCTAATGGTAGCTAGTTGGTCCTGTTTTGACTAAAAATGTGGATGTAAAAATCTGCTTAATTAAGGTTTTAGGAAAATTATTATTTTCTTAATGAAAAGGGACAAAATTCATTGGTATACCTTTCTTGTCCTTTGTCTACCCTCCCTTACACCAACCCGCCCCACGCTTCTTCATGAGACTGGATATAATGCTTACACAAGGAAAAGCTATTTTATAAGAATAAGGAAGAAAGTTAAACAGTAGGTGAAGGCCCTTGCTGACACAATGTAGCCAATGTACAGCACTAGACTCTCTACCCCCAAACTCCAGTCTGTAAGGAAAACAAAACCCTATCATCTTAAACCCCTAAGATCAACTTTCTGTTACATGCATCCAAAAGCAATTACCAATAATATGTAGCCCTTGTTATATTAGCAATGAGGGACACCAACCAGCATTCTTTGACATAAAAGAACATGATGTCACAGAGTAACCTGTACTTCGGTTTTCTTTCTCTACTATCTTAGTAATTTGGAAGCAACAAATGAGAGTAATTTATGACAATAAGTATTCCTCAATGAGTTCTTTAAATTTTCTATTGACATGGCCACTAGAGCACAATTTTAGGAAGTACAGACTTCTCTAGGGCAGGTTGTGTGGTGCCTGGTCAGAATTGTTCCCTGTGCACTGTTACCCTATTTGCACGATACTCTGCAGCCATGACACAGAGGTTTTATATACTTTCATGTAGGAGATGTATGCAAGATGTTAGAGACATGGTATTAGAGGCACGGAACAGACACCTGTATAGTCTGATGATGGAGGTGCAAAACACATTCTCTTCAAAACTCGTCTATTTACATGGATTCTAGATTCACATCATCTCTGTACAAACACAAGCAATCTTTAAGGTCTTGATCCTACTGAATCCAGTGCAGATAATGGAGGATGCCTACAAATGAAGAGATTAAGACTTCAAGTTTCTCACCACTTTTTCTGATAGCCACAGATCCCCTGAGATCTGGATGGTTTTGTTGACGGGCTCCAACAGGCATGATGACAGCAGTGTGAGCTGACTATGTCCTGCTTCTTCAGGCTGCCCTGGGCAGGTGGCCCTCACAAACCCCTCTGATAAGGCCAGCTGAGAGTAATAGCCCTGACCCTAGTCAGAAGTAGCAGGACATGTAGACACTGGACTTCTAGTTTTTATCAGTGGTAACCAGGTATATACATGTTGTACTGACCATTCAAAGTGGCCAGATATTCAAGAGCTGGAGACATCAGATGAAACCAACTAATTCTCTAGACTTTTAAAAGCATATCTCTGAAAGTCAATCACACATAGCATTTCAAAAATAGCACTGGCACTGAAGTTCAAGCTGAAGTATTAAGTTCTGGTTGCAACAACTGGTTTTGTACCAAGACTTAAAAACATTCTTTTTACTCCCCCAAGGTTCAGTTTGATGAGAAGCAAAAATAAAGAAGGATGAGAATCTCTGTGCCTTCTTACAAAGACAGAACCTAATAAAAATTAAACAATATTGAATAAACCTTCTGCAGGTTCCCAATGAAATAAGGAGTCATTACTCTAAAAATCAGAAAATTCTTTTCATTCTTTCAACAAGTATTTATTATATGCTGACTTTATTGGCCTAGTGCTGTTAATTATATTAATTAATTGTATATTTTCTTGTACACATAAAGGCTTTGCACCATGCAGGTCCATGTGGCAAGTTTTGACCCTAGCCTGAACTTCCCAGCCAGCCAGCCAGCATGTTTCTTGGCCACTTTTCTCCTCCTATACCTTTTTTTTCTTTTTCTCCTACTCTTCTGCTGCCAAACATCTTTCAAATGCAGACAGCACGCAAATAATTTTACTGTTAGCTTAAGCAAAGCAAATAAGACATAAATCCTCTGCCAAAGAAGTCATACAGTGCATTCTAAAGCCCAGTTTTATATGCAGTTTTTAAAAGATCTACTGTTCAGTGTGACTCATGACACTGTTCTTCTTCCATTAACTCAGAGTTAATTATGTGACCTCGTCTTTTCACCACCTGAGATTCTGGCATTGAATCCAGCGTTCTAAGAGGCCCTGCTTCTCTTTGCTGTGGTTGACAGCCACCAGGATTACACTGAAACACACAGAAAGTCACCTCAAGTCATTGCTACCCCCACGCCCAATTCAACCAGAAGTTTCCTTGGTGCTTATATAGAATCTAGGAGGGCTTAATAGAGTTCCCAAGTTACAAGCAACTTCCTGGATTGATGCATACATGTGTGAGAACAAAATTTTACAAAAACCTTAGGTGAAAAGATGGTAGAGCAGCTCTGAAAATGACATTGTAAGGGCTCAAATTAATCTCTGGAGGTAGAACATTTCATAACCGAAAGCTCTTGCCAGGAAATTTTTTTAGTCCATTTAAGCTTCATTGCCTTTCCAAGTCTCTCCCTGTCATTGAGATGTACCTTTTTGAATGTCTGGGGTTAATTTTCCTAGGCAGTTGTTTTCACTAACTTTTTCTTTTTATGGTTTCTTTCTCCCTCCCCCCTCTCTTCCTTCCTCCCTTCCTTCCTTCCTTCCTTCCTTCGTTCCTTCGTTCCTTCGTTCCTTCCTTCCTTATTTTCTTTTTCTTGTTCTTCTAATCTCCAATTTCTTCCAGTCTCATGGCTTTCTTTGTCCCAAATGACATTTGCTAGGATTCTCAATTTAAGTCCAAAGGAAAATTTAATTTCCTGGTTGCTAATGGAAAGCACACAAAGCTACCAGAGTATCTTTCTAACATGTAAGTCTGGTCACATAACTCTGTAGCAAAAAATTCTTCGACTGCCTTTATTATGCACTCAAAATAAAATCAAACTTCCTCATCAAGGCCTTCATTTATTTATTCAGTCAAACAAATATGGTTTTACTGAGAGACCCTCTCTACTGGGCATCTCTCTAGTCCACAGAGATTCAATGTTAAATAAGATATCATATACCCTCATGGAATTTATATCTAGTGTGAGAGAGTGAGACAATGAAAAAGAAGTGACTAATATAACTTCTGAGATAAACTATGAAGAAAATAAAGAAGGAAAAGGGGAGAGAGTGACTGGGGGAGGGGACTCTTTAATTAATATGCTTAAGGAAGGTCTCTCTTAGGAGATGACATTTGACCTGATAACCAGATTAATAAACTCTTAAGATCAAAGTGTTACTTTAAAAATGAATGTAACATTTTTTAAAGAAATATTTATTTCCAGTTGATAATTGACTTTAAGAAATGTTGGGACACCCAACTCACTTGACATTATTGATGCTCATATATTTCTGCACCAATCACAAGGGGACTACTGGGAAAGAGGATATCTGTGTGTGTGTGGAGGGATGAGTACACTCTGTCTGAGTCATTGTGCTTGATGCACATTCTTAATCACCAAGAAACCCTAAGAGGGTTAAATGGTAGTAGAAAAACTACAATTCAAAAATTTTAAAAAGAAATTTTTAAAAAGAAAAAAAACCCCTAAAATAAACTTCATGAGCACAGAACTGAAAAAAAGAAAGAAAAACCTATGAGACATGTATTATTATCACTATTTTACAATGAAACCGAAGTAAAGAAAAAGTCCTTTATATATTTCTAGAAGGCTTTGTGCATTCATCACATGATAAGCACAGTATTAAATGTTAATGTTGTAGAGGATCATGTTGGCCAAAAACTCCACCAAACCTTTCAAAAAGCTTTCAGGATAATCACACTGAACAAGTGTTGGTTAGCAACACAAAAGAAAATCTAAGATAGTCAAATCTCTCCAGAAAGATCTAAGAAAAATAAATAAAGTGTTAGTTACCTATGAGATCCAGCTTTCAAAATTTATTCCCCAATATGCGTATTTTACTTTGTAAGAACTATTTTGAACAACTGCCTAATTTTACCTCTTTCTACATTGCTCCCTTGTAGACTAACTTTTTGTACTTGTGTGTCCTCTAAATTCATAGAATCTTACTGGGCTTGAAACCTCTACATATTGTAAGACCTTGAGCAATGAGGTCCTTCTCAGGTAGATAATGAGAACATCTAATATCCAAGTTCTCTGCTAAGTCTAAAATGTTTGAAATGCTGTAATTCCATTTTTGATTCCTTTTAAATTCCAATAGTTACAGTTTTAGAGAACCTAATGAATGGCCTTGTCTTTGCAGTTTCAAATGAGATAAGTAAAAGGAAAATTGGATAATAATAGCTAACATTTATTGAAGTCTTATTAAGAATCATGTTTTAGGTCTCCACATGTAAAAATGGACTTATCCCTTACAACAAAACTAAGATAGGTTATTATATTGATTTTACAAATGGCGAATCAAGGTATGGTTATTTTAATAGCCCGAAACCATTAAATAAAAGAGCTGGGATCTGATCTGCAGTAATCTGCTATCAGAAGCTATAGCTCTAATTATTACACAATACTACACTTAACAATTGGACTATGAAGGAGAGAAGGGAACTAGAATCGTTTGGGGATTTTCTTTTCCTTTTCTTTCTTTCATTCATTCTTTCTTCTTTTCTTTTTTTTTTTTTTGACCACGAACATGTAAAATTCACTTAATTCCATTTTTAAATCATCACAATAATTTACTTCTTGTTTTCCATATGGGGCAGCTCCAGCAGAAGTGGGGTTGCTAAATCAGTAGGTTGAGGGAGGATCCACGTTTCATGGCAGAGTTTTGTGAATTTAAGTCACATGAGCAATAGCAGTGAACAACAGGTGAAAGTGGTAGGTGTATGACTATTATGTGGGTTTGTTTGTTGTTTTTTTTTTTTGTATTACATGACACATTAGCTGTACTTTTGGAAAATAAAATTTTATTTATATATTTTTTTCAGGCTGCATTACTTGGCACTTAAATATTTAATAAATTCAACTGTTACTTTTTTTGCTTTAAAGGATATGCATTTTTCCAGTTTTATTGAGAATGGATGGACATATATCAATATATCACTGTATAAGTTTAAAGTATACATCATGACAGCTTGATTTATATATATTGTGAAATGATAACAATAGGTTCAGCTAACATCCATCTTCTCATCTACATACAATTAAAAGAGAAAAGGAAAAAAGTTTTCTCCTTGTGATGAGAGCCCTTAGTACCTACTCTCTTTACAACTTTCTTGTAGATCGTACAGCTGTAGCTTTTTAGGATAAATGTGAATCTGTGGCTTAGAAATTATTTTACTCTGAGAATTTTTTGAAGGACCTCACTCTACCACAAGAAATAGTATTATCTTTAGAGCATAGGAAGTGTAATATATAATGCTCTTTGATAAGTCATGAAAGACAGGTAAGAAGAGGGGTAGCAGTGAAATTCACATATCTTTAAAACCAGAGCTCTGGGAAGGGATTAAGACCACAACTCAAACTGCAAAACAAATCCTGATAATGCTGAAAATTAACTTCACAGGTACGAGGTTAAAGAGGAAGTAGTTCATATCATGTTCATGCTAAAATGAGCTAGATTAAGGTCAATTTCAGGTTTAACGGGCAAAACTCAGTAAAGGTTGGTACCCTAGACTCATTCCAAATGGCAGTGAAATATTGCTGCAGGTACTATTTAGTGTGTGTGTCCAATAACATTATGAAAATATTAGGCTGGTAGTCGCATGTATACAAAAAAATGAATGCGACTTTATAATATAGAGTTTTCTTTTGTACCCATAAACGAAAAGACAATAATATAGAGCGCATGTTGCTGATTCTAGGGACTACTTTTTTTATTTATTTAACAGAAAAGGAAGCTTTGTTCCACCGTGCTGAAAGAGGAATTTATTGGGTCCACTACAATAACTCCCCAGAAGACCCTGTAGGCTTTAAGATGCGCACTGTAATTGCTCAGTGAATACACTCTGATGGGAGATTCTTAGAGGAGGGATTACTGCCACTGCTCTGGCTCTTGATGACCAGTGGCCCAGGCCTATTGACAGGCCAAACCACATAGGTAGTGCACCACTGCCTAAGTCTTGACCATAAAGGATACCCTTTGACGGTTCTCCGCAGTGTTTTTCAGAGTTCCACATCCCACTCATAAGGGAGGGCTTAGCTTATGTTGTTTTCTTTCAGCTATAAAGGTCTGGTGTATTTACAGCTTGCTCAAGTCAATTTTATAAATAGTCTTTACTATGTGCAAGGCATTTAAGATGAGGTATTAGCAGAAAACTTCAAAGATGAATAAGAAAGATATAGTCCCTGCTCTCAAAAATCTGATTTAAAAAAAAACATGTAACCACAATACAAGGCAAAATGAAATTCATTCTAAAGACATTTTAAGAGAGAAGCTGTAGAAGGACAGAGTGTTGGAAATCCTTAAAATTTAGTATATCACATAGATTTGCATGCATCAATCTGTTTAAAGCAACAGATAGCAGCTCTGGCTAATGCAAGCAGAAAATGGAATAAATAAAAGAGTATAGGGTAGCTCACAAAATTTCTAGGAGGGCCAGGCATGGAGGCTTTGCAGGTAAAAGTAGTGTACAAAATCACATAGCACAGAGCTAGGCTTATGAAAACACCATCGCTGCAAGAGAAGGACACAGATTCCACAACATGTACTATCCACCCACAGACAGTGAACATAGCATCATGACCCCAGAACCACATACTGAAGTCTCTGAAAACTGGATGTTGCTGCCGCCACTCTCACCAGCATGAAATCCACACAGTCTCGCCTTGCCACGTCACCAGCATCTAGCTGCAAGCCTGGAGCTGCTATCTCTCATTGCCAGGGTCTGAGTCATGTTGCTACGCCATAAATTCAAGTGTCTGGGAGAACAATTGTGATGTTATCAGTTTCCCCTAGTAGCCTCCAGTTCTCTTATTGTATAGTAGGGCGGGGAGCGATTCACAAACACATGAAAGGTATTCAGATGCTGGGAGGCGAAAATTCATTGCAACAGTTTACCCACATCAAGCAAGCTATACTGGACACCCAGTTTAAGGGGAGGAGATCTGCAGTCAGCCTGTTTTGGCTTTCATGTCCTCTTTCCTTTGTTCAGTCAGATAATGCTTTTTATCACTTGCTACCATCCTGTATTCTCTTTTATCTTAGAGCTTTTTGCAGTCTCCTAGGTAAGATAGTCAGAGCTGGTACTCCTAGGATTTATTTCATTGTAGTATTTTTATTTGTGCCCAGGATTATAAGTAAGACTATATTGAATAGAAGAAATGCTTAATTAAAGGGAAAAATAGTAATCTTTCTAAATTAGATGGTGGTTTGGAAGAAAAATAGATATTATTATAACGTATTTTCCTTTGGGGGTATATTTTATTGATTATGCTATTATAGTTGTCCCATGTTTTTCTCCTCCTTATCCCCTCCACCCCATACCCCATCCCATCATCCCCACACCTCTTAGTTCATGTCCATGGGCTGCACATATCAGTTCTTTGGCTTCTCAATTTTTCAGCACTATTCTTAGCCTCCCCCTATCTTTTTTTTTTCTTTTTTTGGTCAACATTTTTCCCCCACCACTTTTCCCAGCCCCATCCATCCACACCTCCCACCCTCAACCCTTCCTCCATTTACCTTTGTCAATGGGTCCTTTATGCATGTTCCTTGGTGACCCTTCCCCTCCTTTTCCCCTGTTATCCCCTTTCTCCTCCCCTCTGGATACTATTAGTTTGTTTCTTATTTCAATGTTGCTGGTTATATTTTGCTTGCTTGTTTATTTTGTTGATTAGGTTTTACTTATAGGTGAGATCATATGATATCTGTCTTTCTCTTCCTGGCTTATTTCACTTAGCATAATGCCCTCTCGTTTCATCCATGCTGTCACGAAGGGTAGTAGCTCTTTCTTTCTTTCTGCTGTGTAGTATTCCATTGTGTAAATGTACTGTAGCTTCTTGATCCACTCATTCACTGTTGGGCACCTAGTTTGCTTCCAATTCTTGGTTATTGTAAATTGTGCTCTGTGAACATGGGGGTCAATAGGTTCTTTTGAATTGGTGTTTCAGGATTCTTAGGGTATAATCCCAGCAGTGGAATAACTGGGTCAAAAGGCAGTTCCACTTTTAGTTTTTTGAGGAAATTCCATACTATTTTCCACAGTGGCTACACCAGACTGTATTCCCACCAACAGGGCGCTAGGGTTCCCTTTTCTCCACATCCTCACCAGCTTTTGGTGTTTGTTGATTTGTTTATGATGGCCATTCTGGCTGCTGTGAAGTGATATCTCATTGTGGTTTTAATTTGCATCTCTGATGGCTAGTGATGCTGAGCATCCTTTCATGTGTCTCTGGGCCCTGTGTATGTCCTCCTTGGAGAAGTGTCTCTTCGGGACATTTGCTCATTTCTTAATTGGATTGTTTGTATTCCTGGAGTGGAGTCATGTGAGTTCTTTATATATTCTGGAGGTCAAACCCTTGTCCGAGGTATCATTGACAAATATATTTTCCCATGCAGTTGGTTCCCTTTTCATTTTGCTGATTTTTTCTTCAGCCATGCAGAAGCTTCTCATTTTGATGAACTCTCATGTGTTTATTCTTTCCTTTACGTCCCTTGCTCTAGGAGACATACCAGTGAAAATATTGCTGCGTGGAATATCTGAAATTTTTCTGCCTATGTTCTCCTCTAGGACTTCTATGGTGTTGTGACTTATATTTAAGCCCTCTATCCTTCTCGAGTCGATTTTTGTGTGTGGTGTAACTTGGTGGTTGAATTTCATTATTTTGCAGGTAGCTGTCCAGATCTCCCAACACCGTTTGTTGAAGAGGTTATATTTACTCCATTTTATGCTTCTGTCCCCTTTGTTGAATATTACTTGATCACAGAGACATGGGTTCATATCTGGGTTCTCTATTCTGTTCCACTGATCTGTGTGTCTGTTCTTATGCCAATACCAGACTGTTTTGATTATAGTAGCCTTATAATAAAGTTTGATATCAGGTATTGTGATCCCTTCTACTTTGTTCTTCTTTCTCAAAATTGTTGCTGCTATTTAGGGTAATTTATGATTCCATATAAAATTTTGAAATGTTTGTTCTATATCTGTGAAATATGTCATTGGTATTTTAATAGGGATTGCATTGAATCTACAGATTGCATTGGGTAATATGGACATTTTGATGATGTTAATTCTTCTAATCCATGAACATGATATGTGCTTCCATTTATTTGTGTCTTCTGTAATTTTTTTCTTCAGTGTTGTGTAGTTTTCTGAGTATAGGCCTTTAATCTGTATGGTTGACTTTATTCCTAGGAACTTGATATTTTTTGTTGATATAGTAAACGGGATTTTTTCTCTGATTTCTGATTCTGATATTTCATTATTGGTGTACAAAAATGCTTTCGGTTTCTGAATGTTGACTTTGTATCCTGTTGTTTTGCCCAATTCTCTTATTAGGTCAAATAGTTTTTTGATGGAGTCTACAGGGTTTTTGATGTATACTATCATGTCCTCTGCAAACAATGACAGTTTACTTCCTCCTTTCCAATTTGGAAGCCTTTTATTTCTTTTTCTTGTCTGATGGCTGTTACTATGTTGAATAGAATGGTGAAAGTGCCTTTCCTTGTCTTGTTCCTGATCTTAATGGGAAAGGTTTGCATTTTTGTCTGTTCAGTATAATGTTGGTTGTAGGTTTCTTGTATATCACCTTTATTATGTTGAGGTATGCCCCCTTTATTCCCACTTTGTTGAGTGTTTTTATCATAAATGGGTGCTGTACCTTTTCAAATGCTCTTTCCATATCTATCGATATGATCATGTGATTTTTCTCTTTCCTCTTGTGTATGTGATTTATTACATTTATTGATTTGTGAATATTGTATCATCTTTGCATCCCTGGGATGAATCCTACTTGATCATGGTGTATGATTATTTTAATGTATTTCTGGGTAAGGTTTGTCAATATTTTGTTAAGCATTTCAGTATGTATGTTCATCAGAGATATTGGCCTGCTGTTTTCTTCCTTTGTTGTGTCTTTATCTGGCTTTGGGATTAGGATGATGCTGGCCTCATAGAAAGAGTTTGGGAGTCTTCCCTCTGCTTGGATTTTTTGGAATAGTCTGAGAAGGGCAGGGGTTAGCTCTTCCTTAAATGTTTTAAAAATTCTCCTGTGAAACCATCTGGTCCAGGGCTTTTGTGTGCCTGGAGTTTTTTTAATTACTGCTTCAATTTTACCAGCTGTTATTTGTCTGTTCAGGCTTTTTGCTTCTTCTTCATTTAGTTTTGGAAGATTATATTTTTTCCAGAAATTTGTCCATTTCACTCACATTTCCAGATTTCTTGGCATATACCTGTTTGTAGTAATTTCTTACAATCCTTTGTATTTCTGTGGTATCACTTGTAATTTCTCCTCTTTCTTTTCTGATTTATTTATTTGGGTCCTCTCCTTTTTTTTCTTGATGAGCCTGCTTAAAGGCTTGTCAATTTTGCTTATCTTTTCATAGAAGCAGCTCCTGGATTTATTGATCCTTTGAATTGTTTTTTTAGACTCTTTGTCATTCAGTTCTGCTCTGATCTTGATTATTTCCTTTCTTCTGCTTGCTCTGGGCTTTGTTCGTTGTTGTTTCTCTAGTTCTTGTAGATGTTGTATTAGGTTGTTCATTTGAAATATTTCCGTCCTTTTCAGGAAGACGTGTATTGCTGTGAACTTTCCTCTCAGGACTGCCTTCGCTGTGTCCCATAAATTTTGGACTACTGTATGTTCATTTTCATTTGTTTCCAGAAACTTTTTGATTACTTCTTTGATCTCATCATTGACACATTCATTGTTTAATAGCATGCTATTCAGTCTCCATGAGTTTGAACGTTTTTGAGTTTTTTCCTTGAGGTTGGTTTCTACTTTTAGGTCCTTGTGGTCTGAGAAAATGCTTATGATTTCAATTTTCTTAAATTTGTTGAGGCTTGTTTTTTGTCCTATCATGTGGTCTATCTTTGAAATGTTCCATGTGCATATGAAAAGAATGTGTAGTTTGCTTTTTTAGGTGAAAGGCTCTATATATATATATCAGTTAAGTCCATTTGATCTAATGCGTTATTTAGTTCCACAACATCTTTGTTGATATTTTGTTTGGATGGCCTATCCATTGTTGACAGTGTGGTATTAAAATCCCCTGCTATAAGTATGTTGCTGACTGTATCTTTCTTGAAGTCCTCCAGGATTTTCCTTATATATTTGGGTGTTCCTATGTTGGGTGCATACAGATTTACAAAGTTTTTGTCTTCCTGATGGATTCTTCCTTTGAGTATTATAAAGTTTCCTTCTGCGTCTCTTCATATGGCCCTTGTTTTGAAGTCTATTTTGTCTGATATAAGTATTGCTACCCCACCTTTTATTTCCTGTCCATATGCTTGGAATATTTTTTTCCAACCATTTACTTTCAGTCTGTGTATGTGTTTTGTTCTGAGGTGGGTCTCTTGTAGGCAGCATATGTATGGGTCCTGTTTTCTTATCCATTCAGCTACTCTATGTCTTTTAACTGGAGCATTTAATCCATTTATAATTAAGTTACTATTGATAGGTATTTATTCATTTTTTCTCTTTGTACCTGTGTTCCTCCCTCTCACTCTTTTTCTTCATCTTCTTGAAGCTATCCCTTTAGCATATCTTGCAATGCTGGTTTGGTAGAGGTATATCGTTTTAACCTTCCTTTGTCTGGGAAACTCCTTATTTCACCTTCTATTTTAATTGAGAACCTTACTGGGTAGAGCAGTCTTGGTTGCAGGCCTTTGCTGTTCATTACTCGGAATGCTTCTTGCCTTCCCTTCTGGCTTGTAGTGTTTCTGTGGAGAAGTCAGCTGCTAGCCTTATTGGGGCTTTCTTGTATTTTACTTCCTGTTTCTCCCTTGCTGTCTTTAAGATTCTCTCTTTGTCCCTGATATCTGCCATTTTAATTATGATGTGTCTTGGAGTGGGTCACTTAGGTTCCTCTTGATTGGGACCCTCTGTGCTTCCTGGATAGGTGTGACTTTTTCTCTCCTCAAATCAGGGAAGTTTTCCATCATTACTTTTTCAAACAGGTTTTCTATTCCTTTCTCTTCTTCTTCTCCTTCTGGTATTCCAGTCTGGTTGTGGTGAACTGATTCTTCTGTCTGTCTGAGGTTATAAGGCTTCTTTCTCATTATTGATCAGTTGTTTGTTCCAGGTGATTTCTGCACAATTTAGTTGTAATTCCACATTGGTCCTGGGAGGAGGTCAGTGTGACTTCCATTCACTCTTCCACCATCTTGATTGAAGACTATAACATGTATTTTCAAAGAGATGGAGAAAACTCACAGAGGTGGATAGTTCATTTGGCAACAGAAAGAAGTTTGAGATGTAAAAGTAGAGATAATACAATGAGCTATTTTTTTTCCTGACAATGAGCAATATTGAATAGAAAACATTGAAGGGTGCAGAATGATTTCAGGCAATGGAAAAATAAAATAAAATAGAAAACCTCTCCCAACCATTTAATAGGATAATATAGAGCAGGTTTC